>PVIR01022335.1:0-28338 GCA_004026965.1 Petromus typicus
ACTTGTGCATGTGTGACTTGTCTCCCACTGAGGTACACACTACTTCTCTAGAGCACGGCTGTGACCCCAGGACCAACTAAGAACCATAAATGAAAGCCAAGTTGTGTTCTACAAGAAGACACTTACCAATGGGACCTGAGACTAAGGTCCTTGTCTCACTGAAGTTGTTTTCCTATAAAACTGTGGCCTTACCCTACAATTTCCATGTCCCTGTCAACATGCCACTAGGTCCAATGATAACTTGATCTCTTAAAATAAAATGACTAATAATATCTTACTAATTTCCAGGAATACTTTCACAAACAATTAAATGAAATAAGGTATATAAACTACTTTGTACAGTGTATGGATATAGAATATACCCGGGAGATAACAATAGCTGGTTCTACTATGCAGTGATAAGTGATTGCACCACACACACATGTAGGTAGATACTATTACTATTTACATAGTTGAACTCTATGAAATTGTGAGTGGTCCACAGTGCTCGATGTACAAAAATAGTGGTCTTATATGGCTCAACTTACAACTACTGATGTGACTATTAGAATATTAGATGGAACTTGAAGCAGCAGCTTGGGAGATCCAAAATGGATCATTGTTGGCAACTTCATATGATTCAACCTAATAAAATTAGTATGTTGTTTGAAACATTGAATTAATCCAGGAGAGTAAGTAATTAGCAGTTTTATATTGGGTACTTCACGAGGGTAACTGCTTGCTCTACAAATTGCAAGGCTTTTCCTAATATCTGCCATGCGATATTCTGCAAAGTAGCTTCCATTCCATTCCAAAGAGATTTATGACTCTTCTTGATGACTCAGGTCCTAAGAGATGAATAAAGGACCAGATTCTGCCAGACAGTGGGTTTCTGCAGAGCACAATATTGTGTTGACTAAGTTCATGTCTCAGGTTGTGTCCTTTCGGAAACTAAAATTTCCTGTAAGTTGCTACATGTGACTATTTTGCTACATTGCTACATGTGACTATTTTCCTATGTTGATAATTTTGCAAAAGAAATAAAAAAGATTTGTTTTCTTCATAGAGCCAGTGACACAGGGAGTATGCTTTCTGAGATTATATAGGATGGTAGAAGGAAGCTGTTTTTCCAGCTTTGTACCAGTTCCATAAATTATAGTCCAGTGGCTAAGGCCACAGTTTAATAGGAAAACAGTCATTGAAGAAGCTGAACAGTGATTGATGAAGCCTGTGTACTTGATTTTGATTTGCTGACACACACTGTGAACCCCACTTGCCAAATTCTCCAAGTCATCCCCATGAGAAGACAGGACTAAAATTTTTATAAGCAGTATACTCTCTGGAAACAATATGCTTTAATTTACTGTACTTAACACCATATGACCTTACAATTTTCTACATTTTTCTACATACATTTCTACAAATTTCTACATACTTTTCTCTCCATCCTTGCAAGTCTTCTCTCTTCGCTTCCTAGATTCTCTCTTTATTTTGTAAACTCAGTACCCCTTAGTTTACAAAGTATTTGCCCTCAATTGAAGTTTCTCTAAAAGTAAATGTTCCAGTTAAATGTGGGTCAAAAAAACTATAAATCATCAGACAGTTTAAAAAAAAAGGCCAAAAATGTCAGTTGCCAAGAATTTGAAAAAGTGAAAAGATTCAAAAGTTTTTTCAACTCCCGTTAGGACCAGTGAAGCATGTTCTGGGACAGAATTGAACTGTAGCCTATACAACTTTAATAAAAATAATTCTTTAAAAAATCAAGTACAAATTTTTTAAAAAGATTACTCTAAAATGAATATTTCAAAATCACCTAAAATAATATATTTGTGGACTAATCTCTGTTGTATTGATGCTTTAATAGAACAGAAAAAAAACTTTTAAATTTTAGCTAAAACTCCTCTCCTCAGCATTTTTCCATATCTACCCCCTTCATTTTTCTTTACTATTCCCTGCTTAAATGACTGATCATATGTCAATCTGAGTCTTCAATGCACCAACAGTAAAATATGTATCCTCACTATGTAGGGTTCTATAATTTATTCCAAATAGCCCCTTCATTCTACATCATACCGACTTCTTTCGGGATGGCCACATACTTAGCCTGGTTTACTCTTCCAGACAGAAATAGTCCCCTTACTGAGAATGATTCTTTCTAAAGGATAAGCCACATGTTTCTGGTACTTTTTGTTTAAAGAAGAAGAACGAAGAAGGAGAAGGAGGAGGAGGAAGAGGAGGAAGAGGAGGGGGAGGAGGAGGAGGAGGAGGAGGAGGAGGAGAAGAACAACAACAACAAGAAAAAGAAGAAAAAACAACAAGAAGACGGTGATAGTTTTATCAGAGAACACTTAGTTATTATTTTACTGTCTATGGTCTCTAACACAGGAGTGTGCTCAATTTAAACAAATGGTAACTCATTGTTGCTTCTTTCCAAATTGCTCTTTTGTTAAACAAGTTCATTTGTTTGTTTAAATCATTAAATACTTACTGGATCTCTATTTTATTTTGGCTGTGTCCAGCATATAGTAGACCTTCTTATTCAGAGCTGTGACTTGCTTGGTGCTCATTCTGAGAGCTACTCAAAGATCACTAAAAGAAGGTTTGCAGTGTGGTAAGGTGAAGTACCACATAAGGTGAAATTCAAGGTAGACTGCGATAAATATCAAGTGTAAGTATTCAGAAAAACATTCCCCTAAACTTCTTTTATATCCCTTTAGGTGAAAACTTCTATTTTGGACTCAGGCATTTTTAAATCATGTATTACAAGGCATTTTTCATAATACAAAGTCTTTTAAAAGTGACTAAGTTATGAAATATTTCTTGTATTTCCCTTCTCAAAGAACTACATCTTCCTCATCAATGTGTCAAGATAGCCATATAGCATTGGTGAACTCTGGTGAGCTCAGAAATCATTTTTAAATGTGGAAACCAAGAAATCAATGGCAATATTTCATCAGCAACATAGGACAGGCTGAATTGAAATAAAGAAAGCCTCAACAGATCAGAAATCATCTCTAGTATTAATTCCATCCCTTAAGGAGAAGGAAAAACATCCTAATATCATCAGTTTAGGTGTCTGCAGGTAAGTACATAGTATTAAATAATTGTCATTCCTACAGATGAAGATAGAGGAAATTATTAATATTTCTAAATGACATATGTGGGCTTTGAGAAATAATTAAACTGTGTGATGTAACAATCTTCTGTAATTTTTCAGCACCTTGCAAAGTGACCAACACAGCACTTGAATGGAGAAATGGACCTATTATATTTTTCATACCCACCAACATGCTTGCAATACAGAAAGCAATTAACACATACATGTTAAGGGGCTGACTGAAACATCAATTTTATTGTAGGTTGCTCAACTCAGTTAGGACATTCATGTATAATCCTCAGTGCTGAATGATGAATGTTCTTATGGAAATTTCAGTATCTGAGTATTTCAGGAGAAGTTTGGAATCTATACTTGCCGGTTCCAAGACCACTTCCGTGAACTTCCTTTACCTAGTCAAGGAACTTCCTTTACCTACCCTCTCAAGGTTTCCAACTCAGTTGAAATGTCCATTGCAGAGAGCTTTTCCTTGACCCTCTCTGGCCATCATTTATAAATGTCTGTCTCATGACTCACCTATACCAGACTTGCCAGAGTTATTCATAAAAGTACAGTTTCCTACATAAGTTGCTATTGTTATACTCATGTTCATGGCAGCATTATTCACAGTAGCCAAAGACAGAGGAAAAGCAAATGTCTATTATGAGATGAACAGGTAAATGAGATATGGTGTATGCATAATGGAATATTAAAAAAGAAAATTCTTATACATACATGCTACAGTATAGATGAATACATGTAGCTGGAAGAAATGTCTAAGAAAAATGTGGAGAAGATAGCGGGATTACTAAAAATTCTGGAGATGTTGGTGCTGATGGTTATACAATAGTATTAATATATTTAAGGCTATTGAACTACATGCTAAAATGGTAAATATTTTGTTATTTCTACTTTGCCATTATTTAAAATGCTGTTTTGATTCCTACCTTTCACGCAAACCTGTTAAATCAGAAAATGGAAAGAGGACAAGGAAATGGTAGGGTTGCAACTGGAAGTTGATGCTATCTGAGTGACCTGGGAACACAAAATTCCCCTGCTTTATACCTCCACAGCCCCTCTGCTCTTACTTTGTGATCACCATAACTTAACTGGAGCTCTGTGGGGGCTGGAGCCATAGCTTCCTTTTTCAGTACCGCATCCTCAGTATTTAGTAAAATACCTGGCTCAGAGCAGAACTAGTTATGTATATGCTGAGTTCCTTAATTGGAATGTGAGCCTTATAGTTCTTTTTGTACAATCACTGTCTTAAAGGGTTTAATCTAAAGATTCACAATAACAAACAAAAGACTTTATATCTTATCTAACTCACAGCAAGCAATTGATTGCTAGAAACATTATCATTATTATCATCATCATTTTCATCGTCATCATCATCTTTGGTAGGGGAAGTATAATTATTCTTGGAATCTCAGATCTCTATAGTCTCCAGTGGTGCGTTAAATTGTACATACTTTGTGGATTAGTTTGACATAAATTAGTGTTTGTCTAGTGGTTCTATATGTTTACTCACAGTTACAGGTCTTGGAAATTTTAAAGAAAAGCTAAAATTATAGATTTTTTTATTTGAAAATTTCAGTTTATTTGAGTAGTTTTTGGAAGATTTTTAAAAATCTGTTCAATCTCCACCAAACGTGTTTGTCCATGGGCCGTGAGTCTGTGTGATCTGATTCATCCCAAGGGTCAGGGTATACTTTATCCACCAAGAGCAGAACTGGAATCATCTACCTTATTGGACTTACTATGGATTTTTGTTCGAGAAACCATCTAGTTCAATCAAAACAACACCACTTGGGAGGCTGAAGGAGAAAGATCTAGAATTTGAGGCCAGCCTGGATAAGTTAACAAGACCTTGCTTCAAAAAATAAATAAGTAAAAACAACAATAGAAGCAAAGGAGATGACGATGAGAGTGTCTTCTAATTGTCCTGCCAAGAAATTCATAGATTTGGGAACCCATGTTGAATGTTGGTGGATGCTCCTAGCACTGTTGAGATTACTACCAACCCAAATGGTAGGATAATAGTGTGTATGTGTGTGTGGGGGTGCTGTCATGTTGTGCATTCTTATTTTAACTGTTTATACAGTCAGTTTCTTGGTGGATATTCACCTATACTCAGAAAGACAGAATTATTTCCCACAGCTAGGGGGCTCTAGCAGTCCACCTTTTAGACACAAATGGGTTTGCTGTAATTCACATATCTAAAATGGATGACTTCACATTGTTATGCCTACATATCAGTGAATTAGTATAATTTAGGCATTTTAATTCATATGAAAAAATACTGATATTTTGTCAAAATCCCTTTCTCTTTCGCTTTTTCTCTACATTAATTTTTTTTCTATGTATAATTAAACTTCTTGACATTACATTGAGAAATGTTCTTCAAAATATCTAAATTAGATAATAAATTTCTATTTTTATTGGAAACTGTTGTCATGTCTGGTAATGATACTACGCATTTAAGTTGGTAGAGTCTAAATTAGTTTTTATCTAGTACATCTAGGAGAAAACTATAGGTTGACAGTGATGGATAACAAGAAACGAACTCACTCCACAAAAATTACATAATTTGACCGCTTAAAAACCCAAACAACTTTTCAGCTTTTAGAGATGCTCAACAAAAGAAGATTAAGTGGAGCATCTGAAGTTTTCATCTGCTTGTCACTCGTGCTATTTTTTTCTGACATTTCCACTATCAAGGCTCTGAAATGTACTAATTTAGCCTTAATTCCCAGTTTCTCCTTCTTGTGCCCTCCGCTCTGCTCTAGGATATGTTTTAAAAGCACTTAGAGGCACTTAATGGACAGATTTAGCAAAATCTTCATCCTGTTTTCACAGCTCAGTCGCATACAAAAGACTGAATAAACTCTTTCCTCCTCTTGCCTTCATCCCTTAGAAATATTGATTGTGGTCAAGGGGGGAGGGCGCAGAAGATTTCTCTAGTATGGAAACTACAAAAAATTTTTTTGAATTGGTTCTTTTCAAATGCTAAATGCTCACTTCCTCTTTCTTATCAGCCACTTTAATGCAGTACTGGAAATAACAATACTTAAACAACTACCCACACATATTTTCAGTTTCATTAATATCTCAAATATCACTATTTCTCAGATATATTAAATTCAGGAAAATAGAAAATGCATTTTATTCCAGACTCTTCTTTCAAATTTGCAAACTCAAGAGAGTTTAAGGGAAATGCAATCCACATGTTTCTGGACATTTCTACTTAAATACATTCATCTAAAGGTTTTTTTTTTTTTTTTCCTCTTCATGAAAGTGATTTAATGTCTAGGAAACCTTCAAGATAAATTTTGATACTCCACTTTTTCAACTAAGAAAAAGGAAGTTTCTTTGTGTTTGATTAAATTACTAGAAACACTTTAGAATTTGACTTTGGCTTACATTTAAAAGTCATTTTGGTAAAGGTGAATTCTGAATTCACTTCTAAACTATTACATTACATAATCCCTCTTCTATTTTTATTACTTCCTTCATTACAACATCTCACATTCTTTTGATATTGTAAATCATTCATTCATTCAGAATGTATTCAGCATACTTACTTGTGCCAGATTGCACAAGGGGCTGGGGAGAGCAAAGAACACAACACACATACTTCCTGCTCGCACACCTCGAGAGTCCAGCAGAAGAGAGATACTGAACAAAGGATTCAGAGTGTGATGAAAGAATGCCAAGGAATGGCAGAGAAGATTTCACAGAAGAAGGGTCTACCCTATAAGCTGAGACCCTCAGTCAGTCAAAACAGGTGTCAAGTGAAGAGCCAAGTGAGCAAACAGCAAGTATTAAACTCTGAGGTGAAGCAGAAAGACCAATGTGGCTGAAGCTTAGGCAAGTGACAAAGAGGAGCGCAAGATATGTCTGGGGCAGGTCATGCAAACCCTTGTGTCTCTACCTGCCTCTAAGGATTTATAGGACGAGGCTGAGGCAGTAGGATACAAAGTTTGAGTCCAACTGGGGCAACTTAGTAAGACCTTGTCTCAAAATTTAAAACTAACTAAATAAGTGGCTGAGCATGTGGCTCAGTACAAAGGGCCTGTGTTTTTTCTCCAGTAAAACACACACACACACCACACACATACACACACACACACACACACACACACACACACACACACACACCCCACATCACAGCCCAGTTGCGGCCATTGAGAGGAGCAAAACTGGTTATCATTTCCATACCCTGACATCTCCAGACCAGTCCACTGTGAACCTGACTGTCACCATCAGACGAAAGCAAATGTTAGTCCACTAAAGTAGTTTAAATTATTTACAGATACAAATAGATACAAGTTGAGATATCTGTCCATATCATCTCTGTGTATGTGCACACATATAGATGTATGTATACCTCTTTCCCATTTTATTACCTTTTAAGCTGAGCCCTCCTCCTGTGTCACTGTCATTACTTTGGTTTAGATTTATGTGTGTTTTACAAAGTTTAGATTTATGTGTTTAGATTTTGTATTTTTCTTGCCCTTGACTTTGAAAATAAGCTTTTAGCCTCCTTGCCTCCAGTTTATCACATCAGACTTCCAAAGTGTTTCTCCAAAATGGTTTAAAGATGTCACTTCCCTGGTTAGACCATAGGCACCCAGCCACACAAAACTTCTCTCTCTTCATTTGATGGAATATATTTCCACCTATGCAGGAAAACACTTAGTTCCAAGAGATGAAAATAGCAACTAGACTCCTAACATTCTGATGGATTGAAAAAGTTGAAGTTTGGTGACACTGAATTGAACACCCTCCATTCATATATTGAAATTTTCACCCCAGTAGCTTAGAGTGTGACTTTATTTGAGAATAGGACATTTATAGAGATATACATGTTGAATGAGTTAAGTTAGAAGAGGCATTAGTATAGATACTACTCCATTATGGCTGGTATCATTTTAGAAAGGAGAAATTTGGGCACAGATATGCACACACGTACACACACACACACACACACACACACAGAATGTCATGTAAATATAAAGACAGAGATGAGAGTAATCTATCTGCAGATCAAAAAGCAACAGATTGTCAACAAACAACCAGAAGAGAAGCATGCAACAGATTTTCTCCTCATTCTCCAGAGGAACTAACTTGACATCTTCCAGATTAGCCCAAGGAGAACTTCTCAAAAAGGCAAAGCAAGGTCGGGGATTTAGCTGAGTCGTTCCAGAGTCTGCTGGCAAGTACAAGGTCCTGAGTTCAATCCCCAGTACCATATAACGCAAAGCCGGGCATGGTGGCTCACGCTTATAATCCTGACACTTGAGAGTTTAAGGTCAACCTGGACTACATTGTGAGTTCAAGGCCATTCTGAACTAGCAAGTGAGACCCTGTCTCAAAATATTAAACAAATAACAAAAAACACAAATCAAAAATCATTCATTGAAACAGTTTAAATAATATATATAATATATGATATTACTATACACACACACACACACACACACACACACACATATATATATATATATATATATATTCACTGGCAGATCTCCTGTGGAACTGAGACAGTAAAGTTCTGCTGTCTAAACCACAGAGCCTAAAGAAACTAATACAAAGTTAAATGACTTTTTTCAGTGTGAGACTTTTCAGACTTTAATATGTGAATGTAGATCCTAAATTTCCAAGAGATGGTGTTATGACTTGTATGTAGATGACCTTCAAAACATCCTGCATTCATAGGTGGAGCTTTTTGGAGCTGGCTTTGGTACCTGGATTAAGAGTACATGTAGTAAATCAGTCTCCTGCTTGGTAATTCCTGGGACACCTTCCTTTACCGAGTGAATCTATAAGTGGACATTTATTTTTTTGTCCATGGAGAAAGCTGAATGAAAAACAAAAACAAAAACAAAAACAAAAAAACTCCTGGGAGTGAGAGAGGAAGCATTTGGAGCGACCAGATGTTTCACTTTAATCTCTAAGTACCACCTTGACCCAGGATCATCTGTATAATTTGCAGGACCCAGTGCAAAGTGAAAATACAGGACTCTGTGCATAAATTAAGACTTTTAAAATGAATACAACAGAGCATTAAAGTAAACTGAAAGCCCTTCTTAAATATGGAGACCCTATGGATTTGCATGAATCTCAATGTTCACAATATCAGCCTTGTTTGGACCAGTTCAACACAAACCTTTACAATCTTACATCACCGCCAGTTCATTTCATGAACTATCTTTAAAATGTTTCTGTGTTGGGGAAACCCCAAATTACCCTCAGGTTTGATGACTCTTTATGTGGGATTCAGCATACAAGTGTATTCATGGCTGTGATTTGTCACAGAAAAAGGTGGCAAAGCAAACACAGCTAAAGAAAATGTGCATGAGGCTAACTAAATCTAGAGACTTCTCAGGATCCTCTGCTGGAGCAGTCACACAGAAGAAAGCCATTAGAGGTTCAGCGTCCAGAGATTCTTTAGGGAGTTGATGTGTTGTCACCTTCTGTCTAGCGTGTACAAAAATCCTAATTGTGTTCATAAACACTTACATTCATAAGACATAGCAAATTCAAGCACAAATCAGCTTCTCTGACACTTTTGCCTACCCTGCCAGCGGTGATGAATCTATCAATGAACTCTAATTTCTTTTGTTCAACAATTGAAGATGATTCCTCTAGACAGCCTGTAAAGATGGCATGTAAGTAAGTTACAGTTATCTGGTTTAGAAAACTCCTTTCTAGCACTGCTTTTATAACTTGCTGGGGCAAGAGGCGAATGCAGAAGTTCACTGTAACTTTTAGAACTACTGCATTCAAGATGTTGTATAGTGTCAAACATGACCGAGGTCTTCCTACACATAGCTACCCAAGCTTGACTATCAGTTTCCACAAGTGATTTTCTTTTAGAGAGAGTGTTGCTTTCCACTCAAGACCACTGCGTGGCAAAACTATTGTTCTTTCTTTATACAACCAGCAGATATAACTCATACTAAAGTATGATTGCCAGCTAATTTAATGGCTCAAAGATAATTCTCCCAAGGAAGTTTATGGTTTGACAGGGGCTATTAATTACATGACAGCCTTACAGATAAACCTGCAATTAACAAAATAAACTGTGGTTTTGGTAGGAGAATCACTTGGTAAATCCCGGAAGGTACATTCATTGTTGAATTGGAAGCCTTTAAGAGAAGTCTCAGTTAAGTCTGATGAAAAGTTTCATTGACTTGATGCTCTTAACTGTTTCTTAGTCTTCATCGCAAGTACAGTGAGAACAACCCAGGTTAAGTCAACTACCTTCTAATATTTTGGGAAGGAAAATCAGAAAGGGGTTTGGGCTGTCTCCAAGTGATCAGATTTCTATTTATTCCAATTGTGTTTTGTTTTGATCAGTCTGTGCACATAAGACTACTATTTCATAAATGTTGAATAATTCACCAAGAGTTCCAATGAAAAGTTATTATTTAATGCTTATCAATCCTATGTGTTAAGAAATGGATAACATAAATTTGGTTATTTTGCCTTGTGGAATACCAAAATCTTGGACAGACAACATGACTCACCAGAAAGAACACTACTTTTGAAACTTAGCTCTTTGACTAAGAAATTGGTTGGCCTTAACCAAGTCACTAGACAACTCTGAGTTTGATTTTTCTCATCAGCTTTACAAACAAATAATTTTTCTCCATCACAGGGTAGGTATAAATATCAAATAATGTAATGCAATTCACATAAAAATGGTTGATAAATTATAAACAGTGTGTGTGTGTATGTGTGTTCACACTTAAAAATAAGAGAAAGTGGTGGCATTTAGGAAAGCCAGCACATTTAATAAATGATGGCAATAACCCAAACCCATTATGGGGAGCAGTTACTGTCATTGTCTGCATCACTGATGGCACAATTAACTTAATTAACACATACCTCTGTGGCAAGTCTGCTGAAATAACACTTTTCCTTCTAATGTACCCATGCCTTGCCAGCCGGGCATCTCCAAGTCATGTATCTTCCAAGTGGGGAGGCCAGAGTGCTAAATGGCTTGTAGTTGGTATGCAAAAAACAGAATTCCAGAATATCTGTATCATTAGCAGTTTGGATTGCTATAAAAATATCAGAAGCCTCACAAAAATCTTGTAGGGTAAGAGAAAAACCAATGCATCTTAAAGTAGAGATATGTTTGGGTGGGATAAATATGGTCCCTTAATGCAGTGGTCACAAATATATGGCATGCATGTTATTTGTTTTTCTTTTAAGACAAAAGGTGTTAATGTATGAGTTGTTTTTCCTAAACTAAACCCTCAGTATTCAGGTTTAATTGCAATGTTGGCACTTTGCCACAAATAAGTGGGTTTGAGGTTGCAGTTTTGGCAATCCTCTCTAAAATGTTTGCATCACTTCCATAAGGAATCCATTGTCATTAAATCCCAGGTGACTTCCCATCAGAAGGGAGTCTTGAGCCTTTTGTCTTTCTCTGTAGATATGAGGGGTTTGACACTTGAGAATGGGTTCGTGTCTACATGAGAAGAAAGAATGTGGATATACAGCTTCTCTATAGCACAGTCTTTTCATCGATTTCCATAGTTGAGTTTAATTCAGGGCTGAAAAAAAAAAGTCCTGGGGTAAAGAGATACATCAGTTCTGTTCTGGACATCTTTCATTTCTCCATACTGAAAAGCTCTCAAGAATGTTCTCCTCTCCTCCTTCTTCTTCTCCTTCTCCTTCTCCTTCTTTTTTGAGACAGGGTCTCACTTTGTAGTTCAGGCTGGCCCTGAGCTCAGCCTCAAACTCACATCACAGCAGTCCCCCTGCCTCTGCCTCCTGAGTGCTGGGATTACAGGCATGAGCTAACACCCCTGGCACTGTGGTATGTGGTACTGGTTGCTGCTGGGCGTGAGTCTCCATGCCCAGTATTGTATGTGGTTACCGGGGATTGAACCCCAGCCCTTGCACTTGCAAGACAGGCACTGGAATCACTGAGCTAACTCCCTGGCCCTCCTCTCTTACTTATGCAGATCTAGTTCATTTTCTACCTTTCTACTTATCTCCTCTAACTACATATAACTTTATTTTTATTTCCATTCATGTTGATAATTTATGCTGTTTCTTTACAATATTATTTGACTATTTCAGGTATGTAGCTCATCTTCCCAACAAGACTGCAATTCTCTTCAGAGCCAATAATCTTTATTTCTCCAAATCAGTCTAAAAGAGGGCAGGTTTGTGCTAAATACTCCAAAAATAATATTAATTAAATTTATTTACCTTTCTTTTCTTTTATTGGAAATTGAATCTGTAAGATTGGCAGCATGATTTGACATGTAATATATTAGTGGTTTAAATGAGAAGTTTATTTCTCTTGTGTATAATAGTTTGGAGGGGGAGATTCAGAGAGGATGGACTGCTGTGCTCCTAAAAGTGTTCTGAGACTCGGCTCCCTTCCAACTTGTCACTCTGCTGTTCTTTCTGTGTGGTTCTCATATTCCTAGTTGAAAATGTATCAAGGAACAGATTGGTGGGTGATGGAAATATAGAAGTAAGGGTAGCTTCTCAGAGGTTCTTTGTATTATTTCTTCCACAATTTAGTCATCAGATCTTGGCTCCTCCTGTAAGTGGCTGCGGGAAAAGATGGAAACATAGTCTTTATTCTGGTAGTTGTCCAAACTACCAGTACTATTCAGTACTACTCAGTACTATTACAGTAAATGATGGATTTCAAAGTTTTTCAACTATGATTTACAATTAGAAATGCACTTTATATGACAATTCAGTATAACATCATACACATATAGAAGTAAAACAAAAATTTTATGAAGGAGCACATACCTCTACTTTATGTGACATATTTTCATATTTTATAAAATAAGTGCCAGGCATAGCAGCACGTGCCCACAATTCCAACTACTCAGGAGGCTGAGGCAGGAGAATAAAAATTTTGGGAGAGACTGGGTCAAATTAGTGAGCCTTGATCTTGAAAGATAAAGGATGAGGAGGCTCAGGATAACCAGAAAAATAAATATATATAAAATTTTATACATGCATGTCTTTTTTTTTTTTTTAAGGTTTTTTGAGACAGGGTCTCGCTTTGTAGTTCAGGCTGGCCATGAGCTCAGCCTCAAACTCACTTCACAGCAATCCTCCTGCCTCTGCCTCCCGAGTGCTGGGATTACAGGCGTGAGCCACCATGCCCGGCACTGTGGTAAGTGGTACTGGTTGCTGCTGGGCATGAGTCTCCACACCCAGTATGGTATATGGATACCAGGGATCGAACCCGGGTCCTTGCACTTGCAAGACAGGCGCCGGAACCACTGAGCTAAATCCCCGGCCCATACATGCACATCTTGTGTCACTTGTGACTGATGCATGAAGCATAAGAGGTTCTACTACAGAAGGGTGAGAGGAGGGTTTTGCTAGGGACCGAAGGGAAGGAAGCGCTCAGGTCCACCCTAAAACAAGATCATTTAATTTACTTGTCTAGCATCATGCATCACAGTTCTAGCCACTACAAAGATACTGTAATAATAAAGAAAAAAGGAAACAAAGATTATATATTTAGGGAGTGGGAGGTTGCAGGGTGAGGGGAAAAGGGAAAAAATGAGAATCAAGTTGTGTCATATTCTGGTACAAACCCTCAATGTTGAATGCGATGATGATGTGTATTCATAATGTACCAATAAAGATTAAATTTAAAAAAAAAGAGAGAGATATGGGGCCAGGGATTTAACTCAGTGGTTCCAGCCCCTGTCTTGCAAGCTCAAGGGCCTAGGTTTGATCCCCCTGTAACCACATACAATACTGGGTGTGGAGACTCACGCCCTGCAGAAATCAGTACCACATACCACAGTGCCGGGCGTGGTGGCTCACGCCTGTCTTTCCAGCACTCGGGAGGCAGAGGCACGAGGATTGCTGTGATGTGAGTTGGAGGTTATGGTCAGGACCAGCCTGAACTACAAAGCAAGACCCTGTCTCAAGAAAAAAAAAAGATACAAGAAAATAAATTGATTAAACGATCAGTAGCATATTACAGGGCAGATGCTGACACTTAGAAAAAAAAATAGAAGGTCACAGAGGTGTTTTCCTCTCTTGGTCAACACCAAGAAATCCTCTCTCAGGATATGAAGTGAAATACATTTTGTCTCTCAATATGTGTTGTGTGTAGAAAAAGCACATGCAAAAGAAAACACCCTATGGGAAAAAATAAGAACCAAGATTTATCACGTACAGCCACAAATTCCCAATAATGAATGTAACACCTAAAATGTACCAATAAATTGTATGAATAAAAAAAGAACAACCATATCCCCATTGATCCTTCTGTATTTTAAACTTTTTTTTTTGGTAAGGTTTTTCGAGACAGGGTCTCACTTTGTGGTTCAGGCTGGCCCTGAGCTCAGCCTCCAACTCACATCACAGCAATCCTCCTGCCTCTGCCTCCCGAGTGCTGGGATGACAGGCGTGAGCCACCATGCCCGGCACTGTGGTATGTGGTACTGGTTGCTGCTGGGCGTGAGTCTCCACGCCCAGTATGGTATGTGGTTTCCGGGGGATCGAACCCGGGTCCTTGCGCTTGCAAGACAGGTGCCGGAACCACTGAGCTAACTCCCCGGCCCTGTATTTTAAACTTAACCAGTAATTTAGATCAAACCTAAATGGATCTCATTTTAATTCTCTGTCTTGGCCCAAACTTAAGAACAGTGTCAAGGGCAGCCCCCCATCATCACTGCTAGAGCGTATTTCTTAGGTTTCCCTAATTCACTTTTGTGTTAGCATAATCTCTATACAGATTTGTCATTCCTTCTGTAGACTTCAAATTTGAGGAAAACTTCGCATTGTATGATGTGTTTTCCTTGACAGTTTCAACTGACTTTTGTCAGATTTTTGACAGGGGAAAATAAAACCAACAACTTTGAGAACATTACATTGCATTTGTTTTCAGAGCCACAGCTTTGGAGGAGTTTGAAATGACTTCTAAATGATGTCACAATAGATGCTTTAAAACAGGCCCCAAATCCTTTGTGCTATAAGCACCACTGGCTTAATTCATTCCGGAGGAGGAATCCTCTTTAATTGCGAACTAATTGTGTTATGGGCTCCTACCATGTTGCTTCCAGAGGTTTCAGTTGTGGTAAACAGTGCATTTCTATGGCATTGATTGAAAGATGCCTGGAGAAGAGGCATGACAAGAGCAGCGATAGGCTACAGAGCCTCCATTGTGCTTCAGGGTCCATGAACCCCAAGTCCTCAGTCACATTGCTGTTTCTGGGGCTTCATCCTTGCAATGGGGCTTCTCTCAGCACCTCAGCCCTAATGAACGTCAGCAGAAATGAAAAGTTTTTACTGCCTTCAAGGCTGCTAAAAGGCTTCTGTAGAAATAAGTCAATGTTTTCAGTCTTGTTTTCCTTCCACATCCCAGGGCTCACCCGGATTGGCATCTGTGTTTGCTGCCTGGGTGGGGGGGGGGAGGCTAATTACTGGACAAAGCTGGGGATTAAGCTTTCTTCCTGCCTTCTGAAGGAACAGTCCCATTGGACACGGGCTTAGGGCGTATTAGGAGAGTGGTGGAGAGAAAAGGTGTCTCCTCGGTGCAGTCCTTCCCACCCTGCCTGGATAAAAAGGACTGAAATGGACAGGGCTTTTAATCCAATACCTTTGGAAATCACTAGGAAACCTTTGCAAGTATGCGGAAGATGGGGTATCTTGTGCCATATATTCAAGCAATAAGACATGACAAGCACTTTATTTCATCAGGGCCACATACCTTATGCATTTTGTGGCAGAAGGCCAAAGCACAAATGACTTCAACTTTCATGGATATTCTCCTACAAATGCATTAAAATTCTTGCACTGACTTATTAGTACTAAGAAATGAAAATTATCTGAAAACTGAGGAGAAAGAGAGACTTCTTAAGACAGGTTTAGAAGGGTCAGGCACCCTGACAGCCCATAAGAAACTTCCATTTGCAAATAATATCCAAAAGACACATCTTAATATAGACAGTATAGATAAGGGTTCTAAAATCTGAGAACCCCCCTCTTCCCTGTATTGCCAAAGGGCAAGTGTCAAAGTACAACACTGGGAGGTGAAGTCCGTGTCAGCACATAGACCAGTTCACCAGCTTTCTGGTGATTAATATTTTCTCTAAAAGATTGCAAGAGAACTTGTATGTTTGTGGAAGAATTCATAACACTTTGGAGCCAATTTAGCTTTTAAAAATTTGCTTTTGAACATGATGGCTTCGAGGTGGTTGTAATCTGGCCTTTCTCCCAGAGAGAGGCGCTTTTCTAGATGATTAGAGAACTTCAGGTAAGAATGTTTCTCTGCTTCTGGCTTTTTGCCTTAAAATATGACCTAAGGCAAGCTATCATTTCCCAGAAATGAAATGTGTCATATGTTACTATTACAGTGAGCAAGAAAAAGAGCATTCTATTACAATAATGGGTTTTGCTTAAAAAAAAATTTAAATGTCAAATCCCCAAAGGAATAATATATACTTGATACTATTATTGAAACAGCAATACCATAATTGTATGAGGTACTTATATTTCATATTGGTCATATAGGAAAGGAATTGCATAAATCTTTCAGTATAATTATGGTGTTAGAGAAAATAAGAAATAGCATCACTTATTCATGCAATCAATTGACATTTGTTGGTGGTGACTATGTGTCAGTCATGAGTCTAAATGCTGGAGATGCAAAAAGTAAAAATGACTAGAATATCTTCCTGCCTTCAAGAAGCTCACATTTCAGCTGAAGAGACAGATGGAGCAGGTAAATACAAAATAATGTCACAATGGATACGACAGAGGCTCCAATGAGACTGGGGGGTACACTATAGGAAAATATTAGTTCCAAAGGAAGGAGTTTTGCTATCCTCAGTGACCTGTTCACCTGAGCTGACCTTGAAGATATCAGAATGAAGCACATATTAAGCAGATGGAACAGAATGGGCAAATTTGTAGCAGTAAAAATTAAGCAAATAAGTAAAATCATGACATATTTGGAGACTGGAGAGTTGTTTTATATATCTACAGAGGAAAGTCTGCCAAACTATTGTCAAATAATGAGCTCTCATCAATTAGCTTGAGTTAAATAAATATGGGTGACTTTCGACCAGTATAACTTCACAAAATTGAGTGTATTTTACATTATGGTCTACAGGGCCAGTGTAGTGACAGTAAGAGATAAAATGCTGCATGGAATGAAACTGTCACACTCACCATGACTCATCTGCTAACTTATGAAAATACATCAAGAAATACAAGATGATTGCTCATTTCAAGTGTTTATGGCTGGATTGAACCTAATTTTGTACCATTAAAACCAATTTTGTGCAGAGAAAACATGTCACAGAGAATTGGGTGAACCTTTAAAATCACTAATATGTTATATTTCAAAGTCACCTTTTATCCTAAGAACAGTTTTGCATATACAAGGACAAATAACCACCAAGGAAACATAGATGGCATTAACATAGTAAGTTGCTGCTTTTTTATCTTTCATACTCCAAGAACTTTCTGCCTATATATTTCTCTGGCTTTTAGTAGTCAGTGGATACAATTGTCAAGCAGTGATTTTTATCACCTCCTACTATCACAAGTTAGGTGAGGTTATGGGCCACAACTTATCATTCATTGCTCTCCTGGAGATGAGCTTTTGACATATCCATCCCTCTACTGCTTGTCTTTTTTGCCTACTGATTTCATCCTGAAGGGAGAATATATCTGGCATTGGCTGTGTCTTTGTGGATTTTACAACTTTCCCGAGAGAGTAATAAAGTATCATCATCATCAGCATAAACACTGTCTTTATCATTAGCTCCACAATAGTATTTCCCACTACTGCTGTTGTTTACACAGCGCTCTTTATGACTGCACAAATATACTACTCTAAGAACTTTTATATATGTTCCATATTAACTAATTTCATACCAACATCAGAGAGTAGTGACACCCACAGAACTTTCCATGATGATGGAACTTTCTGCATCTGCATTGTCTAATATGGTAGCTATTAGCCGCATGTGGCTATTGATTACTGATACTGAGAACTATATTTTTCTGTATTTGACTTTAATTAATTTCATTGAAATAGCCACATGACTAATGACTATTGTTTTGGATAATAGTTATAGCAGCTGGTATTTTATACTTATTATTTTGAAATACAAATTTTGTTTTCATCATTACTAAGAATTTAATAATTCTTTGAATGACTCATTTGACTGAAGGGGTCTGTGATATTCTTGAAGCTAAGTATTTTAAAAGAGGTTTTATATCCTACTTTTGGAGAACTCTTAGTTTACTTTTCTCCCACTCTTAGATGTCTGTGGAATATATCGAGTAACATGCAATTGTTCATAAACCAAGAGCTTATGAAATATTTGAATGTTCTTTTAAAGGAAATCTCATTGTCATCCAACTATCCCAGTGGACACAGTGATTGGCACTCTTGTCCACCTACTGAAAAGTAGAATTGCAATTACTCCTATCTCAAAGGAAGATCTACACTTCCCCTTATAAAATAAAGTTATGAAAGAAAGTTTTGTTTTGAGTGTTTGTAATGAAAGTCATCAGATAATCTTAATTTCTTTTTAGCCTCCCTCTCATCAAAATCACCTTGTTCTGGTTTGTGTGTGAGAATAGAGGAATAAACTTTTTTAGAGCAAAGAAACTGATTGGAAGACTTAATTATATTTCTGATTAGTCCATCCTATAAGTCTGAATTACTACTGCTAGAGAAAGAAAAGTAGGTTCTTGGTTTGAGCCATCTGTCGCGAAAATGTGACATATGTTTGCTTTGTTTGAGTAAACAACCACGTGTAAAGTGATACACTGAAGTAGAAACCCCTGTCTTGTGTGTGTGTGTGTGTGTGTGTGTGTGTGTTTGTGTGTGTGTGTGTGTTGGAGAGATGCCTGATAGGAGCATCAGTTTCTTCCCTCCTGTCTCTGAGGTACACGTGCGTAGCCAAGAAAAGAGGTGTGCTTTGGCAGGATGTCCAGGGGCTTTGGTGTGCACGCTGAGGCACAGACACTTTTTGGCAACTCCAAACAATGAGCAGCGCGCAGGTTGGAAGCATCACCGCTGAAGGGCGCGCCTGGCCGATACATAGTAGAATGGAGAGCTATACACACCTCCTCCTCTTCTTCCTGCCCTGACACCTGGGCTCAAAATTCAATCAAAGCTCTAGCCCTTTTCAATTAACCTCCCTCGATTAGAATGAAGGTCACGGTTCTGTCCTTCAAGGCGGTCCATTGTTTGGAGTGATTGGGTTGCAGATTTGACACCTGGGCTCACGTAGACTTGATTCAAATTCGGTTTCTCTGAGAGATGTACTTGGACATCAGCAGATATCTTGAATACAAGCTCCCAGGCCGCCAGACAGATACCAACCACAGTTCCCCCAAACCAATAGTGCAGACAGCGCCCTGGGACCTCTTGGTGGCGCTATGTGAAGTGCCTGCCCCAAGGAGTAGGAGGGTGAGCAGCAGGGCTGGAAAAAGTGCCCCGGGGGTTGGAGTTGTGTTATTGGTTTGGGTTTTGTTTGTCTGTTTTAATTTACTCTAGGAACAACCAAGATAGAGGTTCCTTTATAAGTTCCCCAAAGCCAGGTCTGACCAGACTTAAATGAGGTGAGTTGGGGTCCCACAGTGTGTCTCGCTGGGTGGACACTACTACTGCACCTATAGGGTGTGTTGTGACTTTGTGTCAGCTCGTAGGAATGAGCCAGCGGGTGGGCACATCCCACAGTCACTGCTCAGGGGCTTGGATCTGAGTTGTTCATAACCGACCAACTCTTGAGTCACAGTCGCTCGTGTCGTGGGACAAAAAACTTTGTATTCCGATGAGTCTAGCGGGGGTACAAAGAGAAAGAGGAGCCCTTGTGCATTGTACTCTTTGTGTGTCTGCGTGCTTGTGGGGGGAGAGGGAGGGAGGGAGAGAGAGAGGGAGACAGGGAGGGAGAGAAGAGAGAGGAGAGGTGAGAGAGAGAGAGACAGAGAGAGAGAGAGAGAGAGACAGACAGACAGAGAGACAGAGAGACAACGAGCCCGGCGGCGGCTGGTGTGGAGCGCTGCGTGTCCGGGGTACGCCTGCCGGTCAGCTTGGGGGCCCGAGGCGGCCGAGCGTTTGCAGCCACCGCGGGGTGCAGGCGAGCTTCGGAGGCGAGGTGGTACTCTGCGGGGCAGCGGGAACACAACCCGAGCGAGTGTTCTGGCCAGGAGAAATCTGGCCGCGCCGCGCTCCTCACCGCTTCCAATCACTGCTAACGTCTCCCTGAGCATCCTGGCCCGGGTCTCCGCTCGGAAGTCGTCCTGACCAACCAGGCCCTAGGAGCTCTAGGAGATTACTGTGTACAGCTCAGAAAAAGTGATCCCGGGAAGAGGAGAAGAGGAGGAGCAGGAGGAGGAGGAGGAGGAGGTGACATCCCCTCCAAAGAATGAATAAATAAATAAATAACTGGCTTCTCGCCGCAGCTGGACGCGATCTGTTGGGTCCAGGTTGGTGGCCTCTGGAGTTTCCTCGTACTGTTTGGAAACCCATCTCCGCTCTCCCTTCCCCTGCCCTAGACACCCCTTTGTACCTAGCAGGCCAACTTAGGGCTCCTCGGAGAGGGGACCGGCTTGTGGCGCCGGGCTGCACCTGCCGGCGCGCGGTGCCACGGCCGAGCACGCTGTCCCCTCCCGGCGCCGTAGCGTGAATGCGCCGAGTCCCGGGCGCTCGGGCGAGTGTGGAAGGCGCCGCTGCCGAGGAGGCGGCGGAGGCGCGCGGGGGCCGGGAGCCGGTTCCAGCCACAGCCAGACCCGGTCCCCTCGGTCGACCGCCTGGGAAGGGCGGCGAGCTCCGGGGTGGGGTTGGCGGCTCCGGGTGTAGCGATTGGCAGTGCGGATGCGGAGGGCCGGCGGCGGAGCCCGCGGAGGAGCTGGCGCCGGGGCGAGAGGAGGGGGCGTCCAACTTCCCGCAGGAGGGGCTCGCTCCGCGCCGGAACTGGCTGCGAAGCTGCGGTCGCCGCCGCCGCCGCCGCCGCCGCCGAGGGCTGGACTCCGGGCAGCTGCTGGCTCCGCTTGCGGCGCTCGGAAAGTAATATTGATTTATTTATTCGCTTGCGTTCAGTCGCTTGGGTTGCAACCGATAGACACCCCCTCGGACTTGGGGAGCCCGCTCCGACCTCCGCAGCCCACTGCAGCCCGTTCAGCCCCCTCCCCCCGGACGCGCACACGCCGCGGCCAGCGCCCGGCCGGGCAGGGGTGGGTCTTCGCCCGGGGGCTGCAAAGTGCCCCCAGCCGGGAGCGAGGGAGGGGAGAGGCGGTCGGGGGAGGTTTCAGGGCTCGGGGCTCCCATTTTAAAGCGCCTTCCCCCTTTCAGGTTGGATCGGACCTGAACCTCTAACAACAGAACCGCCTCCCAACCTCGCGCCCTCCCGGAGCTGAATCGCCGGTGACGGTGGCGGCGGACGGGCCGGGGTTTGCCTCTGGCACTGGATGGAGCTGAACTTCGGGTTGCCAGAGGATCGCGGCCATCCGGGGATCGCTGCACGCTGAGCTGCCTCCGAGAGACCCGCGGCGGCTCGGGATTCCTTTCGGGGGGCGGGGACCATCCGTGAGCCGGCACCATGCTCCTGGCGACCCTGTACTTCGCGCTGCCGCTCCTGGGTAAGTCGAGGCCTCCACTGACTGACTTACCTCCTGAGTCTTTTCTCACCCCTTCAAAAAAAAAATGGGGCGCGGGTGTGGTGGATGTGGGAGGAGGAAGTTTCATTTTGGGGAAGGGGCTCCCGAATCCCTGAGCCTCGGAAGCGGAGACTGCGCGGGGCTGCCCGCAGCGCTTCAGACTCGGGGTTTTTGGTTTTTTTGTTTTTCCTGTGGCTTCTACTGACCCAGACGCACGGGGAGCGAAGGAGGCTGAGCCTCCAGCCCGGGCCTAGCGGCCCTCGAGGCCCGAGGAGCTGGAGGAGGCGCGCGGGCAGGTGGAGTGTGGGCTCGCACTGGGCCGAAGGAGCAAACTTGGAAGGGGAAAACTTTTCCGAACCGCGTCTGGCGCTGCCGCCGGGCAGACTGAGGACCGCTGCTCGCCGGCCCGCGCTGGGCTCCCGTGCGCTCCGCGCTTGTGCCCCAGCGCCCCGGCCGCGGCGGGACCCGGACAGCGGCGCGGCGGCCGCGGGGTACCGGGAAGGGGGGCAGCCGCTGGGGCCGAGCTGCCCGGCGCGGTGGGCGCCGTGGGCGCCGCAGGCTGTAGGGCAAACTTGCCAGGGATGAGTGTGTCGCCTCGTCCGGTCCTAGCCGGGGAGAAAGGAGTTCCAGGGGCACGAAAACCAACTCCGCGGAGGACGGAGTGGCCCCGCTCGCTTCCCTGGGCGCCCAGGAAGCTTCCCGGGCGTGCGCCCCTCAGGGTCGGGCGTTGGGTCCCCTGAGGCTCTCTGAGGCCCCCTCAAGTTCTTCCCCTTCGCCCCGCAGACCTGCTCCTGTCCGCCGAGGTGAGCGGCGGGGACCGCCTGGACTGTGTGAAAGCCAGCGACCAGTGCCTGAAGGAGCAGAGCTGCAGCACCAAGTACCGCACGCTGAGGCAGTGCGTGGCGGGCAAGGAGACCAACTTCAGCCTGGCATCGGGACTGGAGGCCAAGGACGAGTGCCGCAGCGCCATGGAAGCCTTGAAGCAGAAGTCGCTCTACAACTGCCGCTGCAAGCGGGGCATGAAAAAGGAGAAGAACTGCCTGCGCATCTACTGGAGCATGTACCAGAGCTTGCAGGGTACGCGCCCGCCGCCCAGCCCTGCGGACGGTGGGGCCCGCGGTTCCGGGACCGCTGAGCTCACTCTGCACGCAGCTCCCCGCAGCTGCGGAGTGAGGACCTTTCATTGGCCCTAAGGGACGGCAGCAGCTGGTGTTTGCTGAGGCTGAGCAGCCTTGTGCCGCTGGTTGTTGGAAAACCCGAGTGGGTGGGGGCGCTCCTGGGAGCCTGCTGGACCGTTTGAAACCTGGTCAGAACGTCCTAGTAGGGTACCATTCAAAGCCACCCGAAGAACCCACAGCTTCTCTCTTAGGAGAGCCCGGGGAGGCTCTGGCTGGCTTCACAGAACACTGACACAATGGCTCGCCTTGCCTTTTGCCAGATTCCTCTTCTCTTCTACCTAATCTGACATAGGAAAAACAAAAAACAAAAAACAAAAAAAACCCTCTAAAAGGTTCAGTGGAATCTGTTCTATCTTTACCCCTCTCAAACCTGATCAAAGGCAGATGTATGAAAAACCATTTGTCATCTGAGATTAGCTAGGTCTTGAACCAGCTGCTGTGCTTCCACTTTGGTTAGCACCGAAGTAGCCCATGGAGAGATGGAAGGGACACTTGTCACGGCCACACGTTATAATGAGAAATTTCCAAAAGTGGCTCCAGTTTGCAAGTCTGATGCCAAGTCCTGTGCATTAATTCTTCACTGAGGCTTATCCTGAAAAATTGTAATACACAGATTTGATCTGTCAGCTACCACTTCCTCCAGTCTGTATTCATGAAGATCTGTTGCAGAGATGAACTCAGTAGCCAGAATACCTGTTTTCTGGCTGTGTGCCATATCTGGGGGCCATGCAGGAGTGGAGGCTGCTTCTGGGTCTCTCTTCCATTGGCTGTGGGAGGGAAGCGAGACTTGTGATGTCACTGGCACTTCTGTCTCTCTCTTCAGTTCTTTGTGGAGGGGAAGAGTTTTCTGGCAAGAAGCAGGTTAGGTTCTTCTCCAATGTTTGCATGGCACTCTGGGGAGAAAAAACATAACAGATAGAAGAATGAAAAGAAATAACCATAGCCAAACATACACATTTTAAATCTTTGCAAGTTTTAGTGTATTTTTTTTGTTGCACAATCATAACATAATTTGATTTCAGATTAAGCAACAACACATTGTGTGAAATGCATCTATTTTGCAGATCTGAGCTCATCCTTTCTGTTGTTGTAGGAAATGATCTGCTGGAGGATTCCCCATATGAGCCCGTTAACAGCAGGCTGTCAGATATATTTCGGGTGGTCCCATTTATATCAGGTAAGCAGATTTACACTTTCACTCTGATGCCGTTGGCGGCTTGAAATCCATTGGCTTGCTCTCTTTGGCTCTTGGAGAGTCTATAGTATTTCTGGAAATTAGAATTAAGATGATGATAATGAAGAGGTGTACTGCCTACTGCTGATTGTATGACTGAAAAGTAGTTTGTAGTGTGATATAGCAGTTGGGAAAAGGTTGGAGGGAGGTGACTTGGTTGAATTTTTTTTTCATATTAAAATATGATTGGCCAGCTCATGGCAAAGGGAATGCCATTCCTGTCTGTAGGTGGCAATCGTAGTCTCTTGTTGCATGCCTTGTGCAGCGCTCCCTGGAATGAGATCTAGTGTAATGATGCCATTTTCTTTAAGGAATGGGAAGTAATTTCACGTGGAAAGAATTTCAAAGACCAGTTGGACTCACTTATCTGCCTTTGATTTAGAAGATTAGGTTCTACCATTTGTTAATTCTTCTGTTTCTAGTTTTTCCCGAGCAAGTGTATGCATTTCCGAGAGAATGTACTCCTGCTGATTGTATCCACTCTGGTGGCTCTTTAAAAATGTAGTCTTGCTTCCCATGGTTTGTTTTGTTTCTCTCTGGAGTTCTCCATTTGGTTTGGAAGTGAGCTGAGTTTTAGAATTTTTTCACAACATCTGCATTCAGACAGCCCATAAATGTGAGCAAGACAGTAATATCTATAAATGACATACAGACTCCAGACTGACATTGTCTCTATTTACAGTTAGGATATTTTCTCAAATATATATTATCACCACAAATTACATTATTTCTTGGTGGTTAAATGGGGTGGTTAGTAATGAATGTGAGTCGATAGTTTGTTACTGATGAGAGCTTCGTTGTTCTAAATGCTTCATGTTTCTCTGCAGAAAAGCCAGAGAGATCAAGGAAATGGGTAATACTGATATGTGTGAGTGTGTTACACATTTATTCATCAGATATTCCCTGAGCAGCTATTGTGTTCTAGCAGTTGTGGTTTTGGAAGTGAGTCAGTTATCATCGCTGCCCTCATGAATCTTAGGCAGCCCATAACTGACATTTATTAAATAGCCCTTATTATATGCCATGCATTATTAGGAGCTTTGTATCATTAGATTTTGTCGTCATCATCAGGTGCTTCTTAGATATCATTATTTCCATTTTTTTTCTTTTGAGACAGGGTCTAGCTTTGTAGTTCAGGCTGGCCTTGAGCTCAGCCTGCAACTAACATCACAGCAATCCTCCTGCCTCTGCCTCCTGAGTGCTGGGATTATAGGCGTGAGCCACCACGCCCGGCATTGTGGTATGTGGTACTGGCTGCTGCTGGGTATGAGTCTCCGCGCTCAGTACTGTATGTGGTTACCGGGGAATTGAACCTGGGTCCTTGCGCTTGCAAGACAGGTGCCAGAACCACTGATCTGAATCCTTGGCCCCCATTATTTCCATTTTAGAGGTGAAGTTCAAGGCAGCGTGAAGCTAGAATACCATCTTGAGATCACAAATCTTTTAGAGTGAAAGTCAGAATTGAAACCCATATTTATTTGATTCCAGGCCTTATAAATACCCTACCGTTGGCTACTTGGAATGTGGCCCTCTGACCAGTAACACTGACAGGTCCAGGGAGCTACACAGAAATGCAAAGTCTCAGGCTCCTTTCCTGACGTACAGTGTCAGAATCTGCATTTTTGATGGGGTTCCTTTCTGGCTGAGAGTTTCACAGGTACACGAAACTTGAGAAGCACTCCTCTGAAAACTCTGTGTGTGTGTGTGTGTGTGTGTTGACAAGATACAAGTATTAGAGCCTCTGAGGCATTCATGTTATCTGAATCATACTGATAGTTTCCATCCAAGTCCCCTCCTAACGACCTGTGTTCTGAGTCCAGCCCTGACAGTGACTCAGACAGTGGAGCGGCAGAGCACAGACAAGTGCCCGTGAGTGTCTGTGTTTTTGTCTCAAGAAACTAAGGTGGAATGTGGCCATTCGGGTCCCAGAGGTAAACCTGAGTTTCCTTAAGCTTTTGAGGGATGACATCTCTTGCTTGTTGCCTGCACCGTGGTGCTGTCTCTGTCTAGTCTTCACTGGAGGCTGGAAGAGTATGAACCTTCCCCTTCTCGGGCATAGTGAGAGGTGAAGTGAGTGGGAAGAGGGACCATCTGAGAGATGCCATGAGTTAGGGTCCTTTGTAGACTCATTTTCCTCTCTGGGTTGCTTGTTTCATTTAGGTGGATAATCCCTGGTCCTAATAGTCCATGATTCTGAAGGAAGATTGACGTCCTTTCCAAGATACCTCCTCTGTGCTTCTGCCCTGCTTTTTTTGATCCTTGCATTTATTTCCACACTTAGTGCTATGGTTGTTCCTGGGTACCGCTGGCTTCTCTGAATTTCTTTTATTAATATTGAAGATGCCTCACGAATCTGCATGGAGCAAATTTCACTCATTCATTTATTGGCTCCTCATTTATTGGCCATTCATTTACTGGTCTCGCAGCTGGAGCTCTTTTCTCAGCAAATAGGATCTTGGGTTTGTGAGACCTGGTCCTGCCAAGAACCCAGAAGTCATCATGAATTAAGCAGAGTCAGGAAGCCCTAGTCTAGGGCTCCATTTTATATCTCAAGGACATTGAATTTAGGTTCCAGCACTAACGAGCTTTGACCTCTGACAGTGACTGGGCTCCTTAAGTGGGTGCAGTAAAGCCAAATGGAGCCTTGAGAGGTTTAAGTCACTGAATAATGCATATTATCCAGTTTGGCCTTTCTGGGATGGAGGAGGACAGAGAGGCAAGTTGATAAACGCTGCTTTTCACGGTATGAATCCAAGTTTTTAGAACATCTCTTCTGTCTTGAAAAAGCCTGAAGAGCAGGGTCTCTGCCTTTTATGGACATGGTACAATCAGAGTTCCCATATTTGGATTTGGTGTGAAGAGTGTATTTGTCCATGTACATTAAGTATGAGTTGGCTCCTTCCACTGACATGTTTGACATTCTTGTGCTTCCGTTTTCTTTGGATTCCTTAAACCTTCAGCTGTCTCAGAATTTGTTAACTTACTACCCAGACAAAAGACCATGTTGAGGGATTAGCCTTGGCCTGGTAAGAACAAAGGAACAAGAATAAGTTGGGATCTAAAAACTGACATCTGTGTTCTGAAGCCTGAACTGCAGAAGGGAAATTGAGCAGCCTAGTCAGACGTAGAATGTCAGTGGGAGGCTGGTGGGCCTAGACTTGTGGAAATTCGATAGCAGAAGCCTTTGGCCTGGAGGGATTGCTCCAGGGCTTGAGCAGGGTACATTTACCCTGGGTTGGTGCCAGTGTGGTTTGCAGGGGTCTGGAACATGGAATACACAAAGGAAAAAGCAAACTGCTGCAAGAGGATGTTTGAGTGGAGGGAGGAATGCTGCTAAGTCTCCTGGGAGCCAGAGACAGAGCTGAGGGGGATCCTGGAAGCTCAGGCAGGAATCGGGGATGTGGCGTTAGCCTCTGCCTCGCCCACCATGCTAGCCACGCTCTTTAGCCTCTGATCTGCCTCTTTTTCTCTCACAGAAGTTCAAGCAACAGCACGAACTAAATAGCAACTTAAAAGGATGATGAGACTGTCGACTTTTTTGTTGTTGTTGTTTTTGGACTCCGAAGAAAAGAAAAAAGGGTGAGACAGTTTGAGAGTACAGTGGGTGCCAAGAGAACCACGAGAGTGGAAGGAGAACATAAGCCCCTCTTGGCAACAAGTGAAAAAGAGGGCTCCGAGGTTGTAGAGTATTGACTGCAAGATTGGATTTTGCAGAGAAGAGTCAAAAGATGCCAGGCCTTCAGTGCACAGCATCAAAGTGGGAGATGAAAGTGAGAATCAGGTGGAGACAGTGTAGCCCATGAGCAGGTCAGAATTGGAATGTCCACAGAGATGGTGAAAGAGGCCATCTTGGTGTTCTGACTCTGTCACCACTTCTTTTCTGAGTCCTAGGAGTGGTTTGGACCTTTCCTGAAGCCTTAGTGCCTTGGTACGAGTGCCAGGTATTTGGAAAGGGTTTGTTTGCTGAAGGATGAGCTGTGCCAAAAGCTCTTACGTCTGGCCTCTTTTTCTGCATGGTGTTGTGAGTTATTAGCCATATTAGAAATTTCTAGTTCAATGTACTGTCATGTTTCTGTTACTATTTTAAAAACTTTCTTAAAAGTTTTGAATGTTGTTGTGACATCATCTGTAGGATAACAGGGAAAGTTTGTATGTACTACCTCTTAGTGGGGTGACATTCATTTTCTTTCTGCTCAACTCTCAGAGCCCAGCTT
>PVIR01022336.1:0-22365 GCA_004026965.1 Petromus typicus
ATAGTGGAATTTTTGTTTCTAAAACTATATGTTTCTAAAGTTCACTGTAAAAATTCAAAGAAAATGTATTTCTAGTTTTAGAGCTCGCCATAGTATTCAAGATCTGGTATCCGTGGTTAAAAAGTCATGAAGTGTATAGGTTTTACTTGAAGTAATTTATCCATATAAGTACTTGCTATCGGCACACATGCATTAGTAAGGATTAGGATTAAGAAAGATAGAGAAAATCAGAATCAGACCAATGAACTCCAAAGGTTCCCATGAGCCCTGGCCCTCACAGAGGAGCCCTGGAGGAGGAGGACCCAGTGAAGGAATGCAGGGCCCTGAATACTAATTTCTGAAGGGGTCAGGCAGCCCGCACAAAGCTAACTAAATCACGCAATTCTGTTACTTCAACCTCTCTTCCTTCTTTCACAGTGAATCTGTCCCTGTTAATTAGCATCAAAACTCAATTGCAAACTTTATTTCTTTCTCTATTATTCTTTAGTTTGCACACAATACAATTGGAGAGGGAAAACAATAGACTTTCATTCAGTAAACACCAGAATGCTTTTACAGTTAGCTTTTAAGATCCTTTTCATAGGCCGGGGATTTAGCTCAGTGGTTCCAGCGCTTGTCTTGCAAGCGCAAGAGCCCAGGTTCATCCCAGTAACCACATACAATACTGGGCGTGAAGACTCACGCCCAGCAGCAATCAGTACCACATACCACAGTGCCAGGTGTGGTGGCTCACGCCTGTAATCCTAGCACTCTGGAGGCAGAGGCAGGAGGATTGCTGTGATGTGAGTTGGAGGCTGAGCTGAGGGCCAACCTGAACTACAAAGCGAGACCCTGGCTCAAAAAAAAAAAAAAAAATAAAAAAGATCCATTTAATAATCTCTGGAGAAGGAATTATTTACTTCTGCTCTGCAGAGGACCGAACTGACCCCTGGGGCAGGTTAAGTGCTACAGAGGCAGGTGAGTCAGAGATCAGAGCTCATTTCCCAGCCCAGCACGCTCTCTGATGTGGGGACCCACAGGTGGATTGTCAATGCTGCAGGCTAGGTGTCAGGGGGAATAACAATGAACAGATCAAGTGGCTCAGGCAGACAGGATTAGTCAGCACGCTGGACAGTGCTGCGAGTTCACATCTACACTTGCTGTTTTTACCACCTCCTTTGAAACTACCTTTCCAAACAACCCCTCTGGGGCTTAAGCTTTCACTCTGGAGAGCTCTGGGATTTGGGAAGATGATGTGCATCCCCGTCCCCTCTTACTCTGAAACTAGACTCAACAGCCAGCTCCCACAGAAGCACCATATCAATATGTTCTTGGAAGACTCGAAGTGTTGCCAGGAAGGGCTTCTGGTCATGTGAAAAGTCTAGATAGGAACAAAAGCACACCATTGTGAATCAGAGCCCAGGCAGCGCTCTGACTGCTCTGCACGGTGGCAAGACACGCACATGGAAAGTGGGTATTTATAGCCTCTCTGTGCCCACGTCCTCTCTGGCTCAGCATGGGCTGGAGGCAGCAGGTAATGAGATATGACATCCAGCCATTTTTCAGTGATTTAAAAAGCAGAAAGACTTTTTTAAGACAAGAAAAGAATAGTAGAATGAAGCACAGCACTCATCATTTTAGCTTAGGCTAGTGGAGGGCGTCATGCAGCTCTCCTGTTGCAGGGGCGTAATACCTGACATCCACACCTTAGAGCAGGAGGGGTCGAGTCAGATCAGGGTTTCAGGGGAGTTGCTTCCTGGCTGCCTGGCTCCAAGGCAGAAACACCATGGTGGAAGGGTGTGGTGGAGCAAACTGCTCAGTTCATGGTGGTCAGGAAGCAGAGGAGAACAGTGCCAGAAGCAGGGTGAAGGGTCTGATATGGTACCCAGGGTCACGCCTCTGCAACCCGTGCAGACAAACCTAGTGTGTCTTACTATAATCTGCTGGGTGCTTCTTAACCCAGCAAGCTGGACATGTCAGAACTAACAACCCTGTGGACTGTAATGGAAAGTCCATCACCTCAGACTTACAGGAAGCATGAAGGAGACTCTGGGCTGTTTTGGACTAACACCCCACAGAGCAAGGTGGCACCTGGCTCCTGGCAGGCTGGGCAGGGTGGGCTGGGCAGTCAGCCACCTTCCTTCCAGCACACAGTGAGGGAGAGCACTGCTTTCCTTCCCCTCCCTGGTGTCATAGGACAAGAGAAGATCCCGACCACAAGAATGACCCGAAGCGGGGCTGCTCTTTAGTGCTGCCCCGCCCCTGCACTGCTTCCTGCACATCTGGGTTCATCTTTAATCCTTAACCACTAGCGCATTATTTGCAGTTATCACATATGAAACTGGGAAATAAACTGTGACCTGATTCCCTCCTGTGTCTGTCTGCAGCGTTGCTACTGTGTGTAGAAGTTTACTTTGAGAAAGTAAAGCTGTGGGTCTTTGAAGCTGCTTGGAAATTTGTGAGAGATAACACAGGAGTGATGTGTTAGAGGTGGAAAGGCACCTCTAACACATTTGGTTTGAGATTGCTTTTCAGTGACTCTGTGGAAAGGTGTCAGGCAGCCAACCTCCCGGCTGGAATTCTGCACAGGGCCGGAGAAGTGTGAACATGGAGCTGTGTCCCAGCGCCTGGGCCCAGTGTGAGCAGGTGAGAACCAGCAGGCTGGGGGCGGAGCATCTGGCTCCAGTCCTGGCTCCTGGGGCAGCTCGAGTCGCTGCAGCCTTGACTTCCAAGGACAGAGCTCCTGCTGCTTGAGGAAACCTCTCCCTGCCATGCTGCAGCAAAGGCAGTGGTTTTGCTGTGGGCTCTGTGGAAGGGCGTGGCCACACTGCACCTCCCGGACTGGGGCCTAATGAATTTCATTTTTTTGAGGTTTTTTTTTTTTTTTTTTGGAGACAGGGTCTCGCTTCGTAGTTCAGGCTAGCTCTGAACTCACTTTGTAGCCCACGTGAGCCTCAAACTCACAGCAATTTTCCTGCCTCTGCCTCCTAAGTGCTGGGATTACAGGTGTGGGCCACCACGCCCGGCACTGTGGTATGTGGTACTGATTGCTGGTAGGTGTGAGTCACCTGAGGCCCTGGGTTCAATCTCCAGGACAAAAAAAAAGGAAAAAAAGCTTAAGATTACTTATCTGTTTATACCCTTTTAAAATTAATAATTACTTCTGAAATAAACACTGTTTCTCTATGATATAAATAATTATAATATTGGGATTCTTAGTGATTTGTATTTATCTTTTTTTTTGAGACAGGATCTCACTTTGTAGTTCAGGCTGGCCCTGAGCTCAGCCTCCAACTCACATCACAGCAATTCTCCTGCCTCTGCCTCCCAAGTGCTGGGATTACAGGTGTGAGCCACCATGCCTGGCACTGTGGTATGTGGAATTGATTGAGTCTCCATGCCCAGTATTGTATGTGATTACCGGGGATTGAACCTGGGCCCTTGCGCTTGCAAGACAGGTGCTGGAACCACTGAGCTAAATCTCCAGCCCTTGTATCTATCTTTTGCATATATTGCATATTATGGAAATGGCAGCATGGTCCCATTTTGTCTTCAGATATGAAGAGGCCAAAATAAATGAAAGTTTCAGGTTTAACTGATACAGGAGATCAAAAATTAGTACGTGTATTGACAGACTAGGAGCTCAACAGAAAGCTCTATTAATGTGAACAATTTTGGAAAGACCAGAGCATTCCAAAAAAGATGTATGTATGGGCCGGGGAGTTAGCTCAGTGGTTCTGGTGCCTGTCTTGCAAGCACAAGGACCCGGGTTCGATCCCTGGTAACCACATACCATACTGGGCATGGAGACTCATGCCCAGCAGCAACCAGTACCACATACCACAGTGCCGGGCGTGGTGACTCACACCTGTAAGCCCAGCACTCGGGAAGTAGACGCAGGAGGATTGCTGTGATGTGAGTTGGAGGCTGAGCTCAGGACCAGCCTGAACCACAAAGCGAGACCCTGTCTCAAAAAAAAGATGTATATATTGTATATTTTAAGGGAAATAAATGTAGACAATCTTCATATGAAAAACAGATTTGTTAGTATACTACTTTAAAATCAGCTTACTACTTAGTATATTTATAACTACTATTTATATTTTCAAAGTAAATTTTCTTGAAGTTTTGTTTTGAATACTCTTTTAAATCAATTTGGAATGGTCTGGGAGAGAGAGAGAGCGGACAGGCTTTGACACTGACTCAATCTTAGCTCGAACCTCTCCTTATCACTGTCTTTCAATAGCTAATTTATCTTCCTCAGCCATAGCCACTTCATCTGGGAAATGGGTAACAAATCCTTCTTGGAACAAGCATTCACTGAATAATGATGAAAATGAGCTCCATTTCAACTGACCGAAAATGTGCTAGACTTGTCATGAACTGCCCCTTGTACAGGCTGTTTAGTATGCTAAGTAGAGCTAGATTGTTAAATCAAGATCAGATATATATTAATTTTTGGAGAGGCATTACAGCAATTAAAATTTTAGAGATATGCATATGAGTATTAAAGTGTTATCTCATGATTCAGTCCAAAGAAAAAGTGTCTTTGAAAATTCCCTGACACATTCTTTCGCAATCAGTTCACTTGGGAACCAAAGAGCAATAGGAAGCAGCTGAGCTTCGGCCCTCAGCTGAGTCGGCCAGTCCCAGACACTGGCACTGAACGGCGAACGGCGAACAGCGAGGCTGACGGTGAGCGCCACTCTCACTCAAGACACGGAAAGCACACTAAGCCTTTTGCTTAGAAAACACAGAAGCAGGAAGTCCATTTCAAATAACTGAGTCGCTGGCAAGTGTTTAGGGTCAAGACTGTCCCTTGTCATCACGACCTTACTGGAGAGCTGGGAGACGATCAGACGATGTCCACAGTTAAGGACGAGGATGGATTCCTGCCTGAGAACTGAAGTCTGGGCCATATGGATCACGTTCACATTCATCCTAAGCAACGTGTAGAAAATAAAGGCGCTAAGTACAGACAACTGAAGCTGCTCTTGGGTACGTAGCATAAAATCCCACTTTGTGTCTGCTACTCCTGGGCACTATAGTCTGGAAGTGGGTTAATGTGTGTCCCCCAAAGGTTCATGTGCAGGAGCCCCGGACTCAGCATGGGGGTCCCAGCATGGGGTGTGGAGCCTGTGAGAGGTAGGCCAAGTGGGCACAGTCAGGTTCTGGAAGTGCTGCCCTTCCTGGGATCCCTGGCATTCTGGAGGACCCTAGTGAGCTGCTGGGTGAGGGTTGTTAAAAAAGGAAGCAGGCCCCTCCAGGCTCTGGCTGCCCGCTCTCTGCTCTCTGCTCTCTGGGGAGCACTTCCTCTGACAGGCAGTATGCTGATTTTAGTGCTCTGCGGAGGAAGCCGAAAGGAAATGGCTGGGTCTAATGGAGTCTCTGTTTTTAGCTTTTGAGGGATCTCCACACTGATCTCCCGAATGGCTGTACTAGCTGGCTTCCCACCATCACTACGAGAGGCTCCTTTTTCCCATGTCTTCAGCAGCATCTGTTGTTATTTGATTTCTTGATGATGGCCATTCTTTTGGGAGGTAAGATGGAATCCCAGTGTTGTAATTTGCATTTCTCCACTAGCCAGCAATGTTGAGCATTTCATCACGTACGGAGGCTTCTGGGGACACGGTGAGTCTAGTTCATAGATAATTAAAAGGGGGCTAAAGAAACTTAAGAAGGATCTCAACATATCTGACCACGAGGCTTGGTCATTCAGTCCCTTTGTATTGTGTAAAGACAACCTAGCAGCCGGAAGTGGGCGACAGCTCCTGGGGGTGGTGTGGGGTGGGCCCCGGGTAGGGTGCGGGGATGTTGCCTATACACTGGATGGCGTATGACTTGGTGTCAGAGAGCACCCGAAGGCTGCGTGGCTTCCGGCCAGAATGGAGCAGACTGAGAATAGGCAGCCAGAGGCCTGAGTGAGCGCTGCAGGTCCAGGTGGGTGTCAGGACAGGTGAGCTTGGAGGCTGAGCCCCAAGAAGGTCCAGGAAGTGCACAAAAGTTAGCCCATTTTGAATACCGCATAATAAAAAACAAAAAAGGGCCGGGGATATAGCTCAGTGGTTCCGGCGCCTGTCTTGCAAGCGCAAGGACCCGGGTTCAATCCCCGGTAACCACATAATAATACTGGGTGTGGAGACTCACCCCAGCGGCAACCAGTACCACATACCACAGTGCCGGGCGTGGTGGCTCACGCCTGTAATCCCAGCACTCGGGAGGCAGAGGCAGGAGGATTGCTGTGATGTGAGTCTGAGGCTGAGCTCAGGGCCAGCCTGAACCACAAAGTGAGACCCTGTCTCAAAAAACCTTAAAAAAAAATAAATAAATAAAAAACAAAAAAGAATGCAAAAGAAGTTTTTTTTAAAATCAAAAATTCTTTGATGAAGTGAAATGATCTGACAACTAGAAGTACTAATACTGGTAGCAGTCAAGGAACGCGCATTTTAAGTCAGTTTCTTGTACTATAAGGGAAACACTAAGCGAACACTCCCAGTCTTCCCCATGTGCCTCTTGTCGGCCTCAGCGCTTGGTTCTCTCGTTCTTCTCAACAACGTGAGGAGGCAGAGCAGTGAGCGGGCATTCCGACACGCGTGGTGTGCAGTACCGCTTTATGCATATTATCTCGTTCATTCTTCATGTAACCGCCAGAGATGGAGCAACCAAACACAGGACTTGCCAGTGCACAGGTGCTACGTGACAGAAGCCCATGGGCCCCAGGTCATTTGGAGACCATGGCTGGCCTCCCTCCCCTATACCATAGTAGCTCCCAGTAAATATTTAAGAGCCAAACATCACACACCATCCTTAAGCACTAAAGGAATTCTAAGAGGTGGCAGAGGCCTGAAGGGTTGGTAAAGAGGTAAAATGACAAGTGACAGCAAAAGTTCCTAGGTGTGTTGGGCACAGTGATATAGTCCTCTAGTCCCAGCACTCAGGAAGCTGAGGCAGGAGGATCACCAGGAGGTCGAGGCCAACTTTGGCTACACAGTGACTTCAAGGTCAGCCTGAAATAGTGAGACCCTGTATAAAAAACTAAACAAACAAACAACAGACCCCAGGTATAAGATGGGGTGGGTGGGAAGATATACAAGAACAATCCAGGACAAGGTTTTTATTTTGGACATGGGAAGGACCATGCTGGAGGAGAGGACTTATATTGGCTTTCTCGTTTTTCTGGAAAATGTCTGTTTTATTTTGGCATGGTCTAACAATGCGGCCTCCTGTCTCTTATCCTGCGCACTCTGCAGAGGTCTCCATTAAACTGTGGCTTTTAAAGGGCAGAGAGTTGATCTTGCTCATTTTTCATCTCCGGCTTATAACAACATCATATATTTGTTGAAATCAGTTGAATTGCTGGGTTTGATCTATTCTAGACTTTTTAATCAAACTCCCAATAGTACCGGGTCAGAGTAGTCTCTGACCTCAAACATGTCCTTCCTATCATCGTGGATGTGACCTCATGACTCGCCACGCGACAGAAACAAACCAACAACCAACGGCGCTCCAAACTCCCTCTCCCAGTCAGCTTCTTCCTCTCACAGCGCCTCCTATTTCTTCTTTCCTTCCCAGTCAGATGGCTGGAGTTTTCTACACCTCCCCAGCCGACTCCATGTTCTCACCTCCCACTCCTCTGCCTACGCCAATCTGCTTTCTGTGGATCCACCAAGCACGCGAGGGACAGTGGTGTTCACACACTTCCTCCAAGCTGGCAAAAGCGCAGACTCCATGCAGTGCTCATCTCACTGGACTCCTCCAGAAACAGCTCTGGATCTCAAGATCAAGTGCCTCTCTCACAGAAGCTCTCAATGAGGACCTCGGACCCCTGCTAGTCTTTTCTCTGACCTCTTCCCTCTTTTACTTATCTTCCTGTGCCAACCTTAAGATGTTGCTGTCATGTAGACTTCTCCACTCTCCGGGCAATACTATGCAGTTTCAGCTCATCCTTCAATGCCAAACACACTGAATGAATAAATGAGTGAATGAATGAATGGTTAACTAGTGCCTTCAAGGAGCTGGGCCCTAAGAAAATGGACTTTTCTCTCCCATGCTGACTGCTTTGTTTAACCTTTCCTTGTGCTACTTTTAAATGTTGCTTCAATTAGAAATCTACCCATGAGCCTCAGCTAACCCATATCCACTCCCTGGCTGAAGAATTCTGTTCCTGACTGAGCTGTATAGTTTTGAATAACTTCTGATGCCACCGATCCCTGGTAGACTTCATGGAGAAGGAATATGCAAAACAACGATATTGAACCTGACATTGTTTGACAGACCATGAAGCCAAATAATCAACGGGATGCAAAGCTAGAGAACTGTCTGGGGAGAGGCTTTACAAAGAGTTCAAAGAAGAGAAATATGCACTTTTCCTTTATGGAAAACATTTCACTGGTTTCCTGTAGATATCATGTTGCTGTGCTTTGTTTATTTGAACCGAATTCTCCCATTATTCATTTATTTGAACTGGCTGACTTACTGTTATTTTTAATAATTTTCATTTGTTTTCTTCAGATTAGCAACAGAATATATGTTATGGTAGGAAAATTTGTAGGAAATGATAAGAAAAGGGTAAAAATAATTCTTAATTCTATCTACCATGCCTTACTAAGCATCTGAATTTTCTACACTAATATATCAATTATGCGAAAATGCCCCTCACTGAATTATATGCTAGTGGCGAAGACACAATAAAATTTTCTACAGTCCAAATTAATTAGTAGAATCTTAGTGAATTCTTAATTTTACAATTTGTTCTTAACTTCAGGGAAGTTTTATCTTTAGCAAAAACACTGATTTTAATCTTAACCAATCTATAAATGGTTTGAATTTACAAAAATGGGTCTTACTTTTCTTCTTCTTTAGGAAAGATAGGAAACTTACTATTCAACTGGCAAATCATATTATTGTGGTTAAAATTATAATTGTGTCTGAGGCAGGAAAAAATAATTCTCTGAAGCATGACTCATTTTTAAGTAGAAAGAGCCAAGGTTAGAAGGAATTCAAGATCTGAGCGCTCTGTAAAAAATTAAGGCAAAGTTCTTGAAGTCAAAAGAAAAACACAGCCCTCTGTGTTTCTTTAATGTTTTTATGTTTTAGCTTCATCTCTGGGATCAGACTGTCAACTCTCAAGTGTCGTTTTGGGTCTTTTGAGGATCTCAAGGTCATCTGCACAAGGTTGTGTGATATGACACTTACTGAACACGGGCTTTTCAACTCCTGGCGACATGTGTACGCGGACAGTAACACCCCTCGTGTGCTCTAGAGATGACTTCCACAGTGTTCTCACATTTTCCAACCTCAGCCTCTTACAAATTCTGTGAAGCAGAAACACTGGGTCATTCCTTTGCAGGCTTCCGGAGGGGAAACGAATTGCCCAGCTGATGTCTTGCAGACACACTCATGATGAGATTTTGTGGTAAAAATATTAAAAGCAAAGTGCAATCTGATTTCCACTATCATGCTGTCAAAATACCACAGAAAAACACTGTATGCAAAAGAGTCAAAATGTTAGCAATGATTATTTCCGGGGTGCAGAACAATAGATGATTTTCACTTTCTCCTTTCAGTCTTCTTAATTCCTTCCCACCAACATCCACTTGTGCATAAGCACAAACACACACACGCAGGCAAACACCTCCACATATATTACTTGTTTAAAAAAGCATAACATTTTTTCATAAAAAGGATTAAAAACAGAAGCAAACAGACTCCATTTCTCCTCCTTTTGATAAAAACGTGAAAGCTGCTCATCCTTTAGGCAGCTCCTGCTCGCCCATGTTGAGAAGTAAAATGATAGAAAATAACATGGTGCGAGTCTGCCAAGACAGATTTGGGGCTGGCATTTCCTCTGAAAAATGTCTCCATGAAAATAAGGAGCTGTTGGTGTTGTCTCCTGATGTAGTCATTTGGAAAAACGAATGACTTAGTATCTTCCAGAACTGGGTTTTCAGGTTTCTTGGGGAACCCAGCTCTTTGGGGGGGGGGTGCACCTTAAATATGACTGATGCTGCCACAGAAGTGAACTGGTGGCCAGGCGCATGTCATGTCTACACGATGTTACTCGGCACACCTAAGTGTCCTGCAGCTGTGAGCCGTTCCTTATCATCATTACTGTCTGACATATATTATGGTTAGACTTGTTTCTAAGTGTTTGGGGCCTAAAATATCAATTATTTACAAAGATAACTACAGACCCCTTTATGTAGCCATGCAGGAATGACAGAGATGCTTTAGACATAGGAGTGGAGTTCATCTTGCGAGTCAGTCACCTCAGTACACGTTACAGGTGAAGATATGCAGTTTAGGGAGGCAAAAGAACATGTCAAGATCCAGTCGCCAGCCCTGATGACGTGCGAGCAGCCCTGGTGCACTGGACACACTGCCTCTTGCCTAACATCATGTTTATCCCAGAGTCCCTACAATGTTCCGAGGTTTCTCTGACTATATTAGAAGCTGTGCGGGGTTTTGAATGACACAGGCGCAAGTAGATTATGATACTGGCAGCCCTCCCCACAGGCTTGGTGTCTTCCGAAACCTCCCTCAGAGAGGAAGAAAAGTCAACAAAGCGATTGAAAGCAAGACTGGAAGAAAGGAGAGAAAAAATGAGCACCCAGTGCCTGTGAAGTAGCTTCAGAAAGACCTTCATGGCTGGCAGCAGGTTCGGTGGGTCCTCTCTGGACTGTTATGTTTTCTCAGCTCATCGTCTCAGAGGAGCTGTAGGAGCCCTCCCTGGGACAGGGAGCAGCATCACAGGAACGCAGGAATCTCTCTCTCATCAGAAATCCAATACACTGGAAGGAATAGGATGAGAAAACCCACAGCACATGCGGTTGCTATAGCACTGCAAATACTGCTGGCCAGTACGGGAGCAAAACCATTCAGAGTGAGAATCAGCATTGTAGTGTCTGACCAGAGCTTCCTCCAAGTGGGGCCAGATGCCCAGGGCTTTCACTGTCCTCTCTCACGCGGTCCTCACACTCGACCTGAGGGGCCGGTTTTCCAAGATTTAGATCCCAGACAGAAGGTTCCCAAGAGTTCAGAGCTGGCGAGGGGCCTGAAACCACGACCTGTCTGCCTCTGACCTCCGAGCTCCTAATTGCCAACCCCGTTTCTCTCCTTTGATAAAGGTGTTGTTCTCCCTTGAGGGGTATGGTTTCTTTTCTTCTAGATTCCTATCTGTGTGTCTCCCAAGTCAAGATGTGACTACAATGCTGGCTTAAATATGCATTTCATCCAACAAATATTTAGTAAGCACTTGCAATGAGCCAGATAGTGTTCTAGGAGTATGGGACATAATGTTAAAAAACTAGTCAAAATACTTGTCCTCCTGAAGCTTTTGGCTCATGACACTGCACGTTATTTATGAAATCTGCATTACCTGGAGAATTTGAATTTAACTTCTGGGAGTGTGGAACAAAAAATCAATTGAGATTTGATGTGCAATTTAAGATTTAAATTTTGAACTGAGAGCTGAGACTTACAAGAAAAACCAACTGTGTTTATGATGCAACAGAAATCTGACAAGTGTTACCTAATATCAGCTGCACAGAAGATGTAAACAGAGGTGTCCATGATGATGTGCACACACGCACACATCCACACACCCATACCACACCCCCACACCCACACCCCCACACACCCATATACACACACTGTTAATGTCAGTCATCAGGAAATCGGAAACCTGGTCTGCTCATTGCAGTAAATGTATTGATAGTGAATTTAGGGGCTTCAAGTCAGGTGCTGAAAGCAAAAAATTGAAGATGACAGTAGAACTATAAAAAAACAAAAAGAAAGCAGACAATGGACTCATTACAAGAGAGTAAAATTATAACAGCAGGACAGTAGAGTCATGAAAAAGGAGAATCACTGTATAAAACAGCATAATAGCCATTAATAGGATCAGATGGCACAAGATGGCATCTCAGAGGTGACACATCTGTTCCCAGCAGGGGCCTCCCAGAAGAAAGCCAACCTGAGAGGGCCATCTCGTTCCCGTCATGGCAGAATGGTGAAGTTGACTGGGACTTAGCAACGAGCAGACAGAAGACTAGTGATTAAAATTTTAAGCAGAAGTTTCAAAACAGAGAGAGAAAGACCAGGGATTTAGTTCAGTAGTTCTGGCATCTGCCTGGCAAGGGCAAGGTCCGGAGTCTGATCCCCGGTACCACCTATCACCACGCTGGGCATAGTGGCTCACACCATTCTGGAAGCAGAGGCAGGAGGACTGGTGTGAGGTTGAGACTAGCCTGGGCTATATAGTGAGTTCAGGGCCAGCCTAAACTACACAGTGAGACCAAAAAGAGGGAGAAATCACCTTACAATGAACAACACTTGGTATTTTTAGAATAACATTTCAGGTAAGCAACAAGATTTTCTTATTTTAAAAATCTATTACACTGATCCTTCCTTCAGCATTTGATAGCAGTTGTGGAAATTGTCTGAAGCAACACCCTGTGATATTTTCTGAGAAATCTCTCAGGGTTCCTCACACCTTCAAAGAACCTGTGAATTGGCAATGGTTACAGGCCGGGCCACAGAGGAAAGCGCAGGTTTTTGAAAGCCTAAGTTTCAAATATTGCTGAAAAGCTACTTATTCAGTCCAATGAATGAAGTCTAAACAGCATTCTGTTTGCACTCGGAGTGAGCTCACGCAACCCGGTCACCTTATGCCTTACTTCAACACATTAAGCACTCGCTGCCGGTCTGCCACCGTGCTGGTGAGACATTCTTGCTGAACAGCTTCTTGCACACATTCAGCCTTCCTCTCCACAGATACATATTTAAATTTAGGGTTGTTTTGTTACTCCACACACAGAAACTCTAAACGCCAACAATCAGTGTTTTCATTATTAACTTTGAGTATTCCAAATAAATGCCTACCAAGAAATTTATAAATGAGTATATTTTCGAGGTTATTCTGTCTTGTGCTACATTGAATCCCTGAATTAAAAAGCAGGAATGAAGTCAACAAAAAGTTACGGTAGTTCTAACTACTCTTTTTTCCCCCTTCCTGTACTGTTTGTGGCTTGAGTCTGTCTCTTCTGTTAGCCGGTTCCCATTTCCAATCCCAAACTGGTCATGACTAACTTTTCTCTCGCACATTTCAGATGTTCCTTGACTTGTCTGACCATAGGAGGAATCTGTCCCAGGTCCACAGGGCTCACCAGGAGACGCAGGAGTAGTTTACGCCTCTTAGTGGCCTCTGAAGGCCCTTGGATCAGAGTCAAGGTCAAGTATGCCCAGGCCAATCAATCCCCCGCCTCATCGCTCCCCTTTCTAACAAGGGCTTCTGCAGCGCAGGGCTGACTCACAGCTATCTACATCCCCACAACTCAGAGAGCTTTCCAAGGTCAACCGGCAGGGAAGGCAAGACAGGGTCCGCATCAGCAAGAGGACAGCTGGTGGCCGACCGCTGAAAAGGGACAACAGGCAGAGGGTCCTTCAACACATTAAGCACTCGCTGCTGGTCTGCCACTGTGCTGGTGCAGCATCCCTGCCAATTAGGTTGCAGTGGACTCGTCCAACAAGCGACAGCCAGCATCATCTCTGCCTGAAACAAAAACTCTTAGAAGCAATTCCTGGCACACAGAAGCTAAATAACTTTCATGCCTACCACCCAGGGTTGAGTGACTGAAAGGGGTAAACTGTCAATTGTACACTTAGAAAGTAACTGGCCTGGGGCTTGATAGAATATGTTAAGTTTTTCTCTACTTGTAGCACTAAATTCCTAGTTTTGTAATGGTAATAGCTGGATATGTCAAAATAAATTAATATGGAGACCAAACTTGAAGAATCACTGAGCAGACCAAATCTGTTAAACTTCATTAAGTGATGCATCCCTGCCTGGGTGACAAAAATAAGTGTAACTTGGACTATTTCTTATTAATGACTCTATTAAAGAAAAACTGCTGGGTGTGCTGGCACGTGCTTGCAATCCCAGCACTGGGCAGGAGGGTTGCCGTGAGTTCAAGGCCAGCCTGGGCTACAGTGGGTTCAAGGTCAGCCTGAACAACAGAGTGAGACCTTGTTTCAAAACAAAGACAGGGAGGGAGACGAGGAAGAGGGAAGTGAGGGAGAGAAGGAGAGAAGGAATAAAGGAAGGAGAGAAATTTATGGTCATCAATCAGGTGCTTCTAACTAACATCTGTAATTAGGGGCTTTCCAGCAGGAGAGGCCAAATAAAGCAGCTGTAATTAGGAGCATATTTATTCTTGCTTCTTTCCATTTTTACCCTAAAAAAGCTTCCCCCTTAGGGTCTTTCACTGAAGCTTCAAACTGCTTGTGGTTTGGAATTATCCACTTTATCAACTACTATTTGATCAAAAAAACTTTAAATTTTGATTGTGACTCAGTTTACCTTTTACCTGGTATTGGGCTTTTCGGTGAACAACACCTGCTAGCCACACTACTAGAATCAAATTCTCAAGATCTTTCTGGCTGTGTGAGGAGAGTTTAACTCTGCTTAGACATAGGTCTGTCTCAATCACTCATTACTAAGAGATAAACCTGTGAGCCAGGTTCAAGCAATTGTGAGCAGAAAATATCTGAAAAATAAGCTGTGCCTACACATAACAGGTGCAGGCACATTTTGACTGTTGTCATTTAAACAATATAGAGTGACAGTGACTTACACAGCACATCCATTATATCTATCAGGTATGAAAAGCAACCTAGAGGCAATGCAGGCTACATCAAGGAAGGGACTTGAGCATTTCCAGGATCCAGGCACCTCCCAACTCCTGTGCCCAGGGCTGGCTGTTGTTACAGTTTCTATCTAGATGTCCCCTGAGGCTTCATGTGGTCAGAAGTGGGGCTGTAGTGTGACAGTCATCACTGGATTCGTCCACTTGGGAGCTCACGTGGAAAGTGATGCTGGGAGGTGAGATCTCACTGGAGGAGGTATGGCTTGGAAGGTCCATCGCCCGCCTCCTCCCTTGATCCCTCTCTCTCCTGCCGCCATGCTGTAGGCTATTTCTCTTCTGCCATACTCGTCTTCCACGCTGCCCTGCCTTGCAGTCAGCCAATTACAGACTGAAGCCTCTACAATCTGTGAGCCTAATAAACCAGCCTTCCCTTCATTTGCAGGTGAGGACTGTTTTATACATCTTACCTCCTGGACACACAGCGTGGTGATCAGCACCGTTTAGAGTTTGAGCTGTCCACCCTCATGATCATGCAGCTGCCTGGCATCTGCAGCTCCAGGCCACTCCCTGGCATTATCACACCACTCATTAGGGGCCAGCAAATGACTATGATTCAAAAATTCAAAGTGGTATTTTTACAGAATGTACGTAGCACTTCTACAACACTGTAAAGTGAAAAAAAAAAAAAAACCCTGTCACTTATACCACTGTAAGTCAGCGATTGTCTAGATTCCATCTTGCAGTTTCCCTTGACGACAAGGAAGAACATGTGACTCAGTTGTGACTAATAGGACTAAAATATGAGTCAATAAGGGCAGGAAAAGGGGTGTAAGGAAAAGCTTTTGTTTTCTTAATGAGGAGGAATAGCTGTGCTTTAGTGTCTTTTGTCTTGTGTGGAAGGTAGATTTGATGGCAAGTGGGTCAGCAGCTATTTTGTCACAATGAAAACATTAAAGGTGGTGGAACAGGGCCAGGGATTTAGCTCAGTGGTTCCGGTGCCTGCCTTGCAAGCATAAGGGCCGGGGTCCATCTCTGGTAACCACATACAACAATACTGGGCATGGAGACTCATGCTCACCAGCAATCAGAACCATATACCACAGTGCCAGGTATGGTGGCTCATGCCTCTAATCCTAGCACTTGGGAGGCAGAGGCAGGAGGATGAGTGTGAGTTCAAGGTTGAGCTCAAGACCAGCCTGAACCACACACACACACACACACACAAAAGGTGGTTGAACAAATCTGGATCCTTGACATCTTGTAGTCATTAAATCAGCCCTGGATTTTCTACTTTTATATTTATTTTCACACAAATGAACAAACTTATTTGTTTAAGGTATAGTTATTCAGTTATTTATACAACAACACCCAAAAACAGACACAAACCTTTGCATTTGTTGTTAACTGGTCATCGCAGTACTTTAATTCCTTATGTCTTTATAACTATATGACTTAACAATAAGTTGTGTGGGCTGCATACCGTGAAAATAAGTGGTTCTAGATATATTCATAGGGTTTGACTTGATTCATTAATGCACCCACTCAGTGAACTATTTTGAAAAAATTATTTATGGAAAGAACAACTGGTAATTCGACTAATTCTGCTGTCTCCTTGCATGGATTTTAATGTCACTTTATGGCGCTGTAGCTTGTCAGAGTCCTTGGCACGGTAGCCCCCACCAGGGTTTTGGCTTCCATGCATTCAGGTAACCACAGCCAACCATGACCCAAATACGAGATGGCAAACTCTAGAAGTGAACCATTTTTAAGTTTTGAAGTTGTCTGTGTATTGTCACGAAATTGGGCATCAGTGCTTGCCATCCTAGGGGACAGGAGTCCCTGCGTCCCTCAGACCCTTACTGCCTGGCTTTCAGTCACTCAGAGTCACACAGGTCACAGGGCTGTGCTCAAACTGTGTGGCGCTGCTCCGCGCCGGTCACATCCCTCTTTCCCGCCCCATCCCATTCTCCAGGGCTCCTATTTCCCTCTCCGCCATCGCGACTCTCCAGGAGCGGGTCACCGCCCTGGTCTGTGTGGATGAGGCCTGACCCCAGATACAGTCAAGGGTTAAATCTCAACCAGAACGCTTAATACGGCGAAAGCTGCCTTTACCAAGCAAGATGGCAACCATGTTCCAATAGAGAAGAGAGATTGGGAGCTTTATCTGGGGGATCAATGACACTGTGTTTTTCTGTAGAAGGTTTATTATTTAAATATTAACCACATCTTTCAGTCAGCCCTCAATGATTAGATGGCTATTTCTGAAAAACAAAATCCAAATCTTATCCGCCACATCTGGTACCCCGGAACCTCTGCTCCACCCTGAAGTGCAAGTAACAAGGGAAGGAAAACATCTGGAATCAGTTCAAGACGCAGGGCAGCCAGGACAGTGGACAACAGACCCTCGTGAAAGAGCACGTCCAGGGCTGGTGCAGGAAGCGGCCAGGTGCTGGGATCAGTGTGCTGAAAATGAGGGAGAGGGCTCTGAGCGGATGGTGGCAGTATGACTGTGGGGACCGTGAGGGGATGCTTATGATGACAGCATGTGGTTCTGCATCTTATGAGAGGTCAGGGCTTGGGCAGAAGACAGGGACACAGCCCAGAGGGACTGACTCATGAGGCCCCGGGACGGGCAATCTGTCACAGTTTCTTAGCTTCTTACATATGCTCAGATTAATCGAGTTTATGAATCATCTGAATTATTTTATATCTACTACCTACTAAAATGTACTTTAAAAGAACCTCTTAATGTAGCAATAGAATTTCTTTCTTTCTTTCTTTCTTTTTTTTTTTTTAAGACAGGGTCTTGCTTTGTAGTTCAGACTGGCCCTGAGCTCAGCCTCAAACTCACATCACAGCAGTCCTCCTGCCTCTGCCTCCTGAGTGCTGGGATTACAGGCGTGAGCCACCACTCATGACACTAGAATTAATTTCTAATTTATTCTTTTCTGGAAAGGAGACACAAAGAGATCACACCCAGAAATAGGAACCCCTCTCCAAGCCTCTGCAAGCCCAGGAACCTGGCGGAGATCGCAAGTGTTGCCTTGGGACAGTGGCCTGGCACTGACTGGCCTGAGACTCAGCACAGATGCGCTTTCCTCCCTCCACGCCCCAGACACAGATGAAGATCACACCTGCCATGCCAGGATGTGTGCAGATAAGCAAGCTACCAGGAAGCACTGTGAACAGAACCAGATGTGTATCAAGCACTCAGAATTGACAGCGATTCCTTTTTAAACCTCTGCTGTTCACGTTAAAACCTTAAATGTCTGCTCCTTTGTCTACTTTTGTGGGGGGGAGTGTCACTTAATCTATTGTATCAACTCCCTTTAATGATACTGTTTAACTCCAATTACTTTGGGATTATACAAATGAAAAACATTTAATCCAACAATTTTATCAAACACACGATTTTCTTTCCTTGGTGCCCTTCTCATTTGCAAAAATTTGTCTCTCTGTTTCCTATTATCTCTATTTTATTTTGGTCTTGCATGAGGGCCTTAATTTACACTTAAAGTAATAAAAACTTTATAGCTGGCATAGTGGCATATGTCTATAATCCCACCACTTTGGGAAGCTGAGGCAGGAGGATTGAAAATTTGAAGTCAGCCTAAGCAATTTAGTGAGATTCTGTCTCAAAATAAGAAAAGGGGGTTGGGGATAGATATATAGCTAAGTGCAAAGGTCTGGGTTCAATCCCCCATAACATATGTACACACACACACACACACACACACACATACACGCTGGTCACAGAGTCTTTGGATTCTATTTCTCAGGGGTCTGTAGCGATAAAATCAGCAGAAAGCTAGTTTCTATCCTTCCAGGGAAGCAACTGTGCACACTTCTCCAGCTCTTTCTTTCTTTGCCTCCCTGATCCCCAGGAGCCAACAACAGACTAGTTCAGGCTCCAGCTTCCATTTCCAGCTTCGAAGAGGGACGTGTTCATGGAGTCTTTTGCTTTGCACTCTGCCTGCTGAGTGTGAACAGGACTGAAACTGAGCACGTGTGGGGAGCCCGGCGCGTGCTTGGTGCAGAGACTGAGGCGAGAGCGAGCTACACCTGGGTGTCCACGTGTCCTCCCCACCTGGGGCTGTTCAGTTTGCTCTGCTGCTGGCAAATGGCTTTATCCTCACTGTTTTTATTCTCCTGGCTATGTGAAGATCAGAAAATGAATGGGTGTCATACACTTTTAGTTTTTAGAGCTTGTATTGACAATTTATCAATCAGGTTCATGTTTCCATTTAATTCTGAGTCTTTTAAAACCAGGACTCATACACAAAAATTTCTATAAATAAAGGAATGAGAAGTGTAGCATTGAAGAACCCAGGGAGGTCCCTTCCCAAGGCAGCACCAGGGCCTTGTCAAGGGCAGCACTGTAAACAGCAGGGCTTCATAAAAGCTCGCTGCCCAGATAGCGCAACTCGTTATGATTATCTCTTTAGAGCAGCCAAAAATGACTAGTCAAGTTAGTTCTGAGCTCTTGATACTGATTTTCTATCACTATCAGATCTCACATCAAAAGTAGTTTACTTAATTTAAAAATACTCTGGGCAACTGGAAAAGAGCATAGAAAGCCACAAACCTGGTGTGCACTGCATACACCTTAGTAACCACACTGAACGTCCCCCAGAATAGCACCTGGCCGTTCCGTTTACTAAGGATGGAAAACACTTTAACTACTTTCCCAGCTATTGAATCCATCAGGTAGGAGGAACTGCTGGGAGCCTTGGCTACATGAAAGAGGCTTGGGATAAGCCAGTGGTACTTGATGGAAGCAGCACCACTATTGACACAATGCAAAACCGTTGAACTCTTCCCCACTGGGAAGCAACAGCGAAACTTTTCTCCCTAGAATTTTATAAGAATGGCTTTCTTGGGGCAATGTGTTTTCAAATGTTTCCTCTGGCTTTCTTAAATTTAGGTAGCTGCTGAATCTCTTCAGGGTTTATGCTATTTAGATTTATTTCTTCCTCTGCCCTTTTTTCTTTTCCACCAGCTGACAGTGGAAATGGAGTTAATTAACCAATGGTCACGCACTGGGAGATAGGGACAAGTGTACTTCACTTTGAAATGGTATTCTTGATTCCTGTGAAACCTGAAGTTAATTAACAAAGAGTCCTTCAGTAGTTCTGTCTCAGTGAACTTTTACTATTCCTGCCTATCTGTCCCTTGGGTAAGAGTTCTGATGGCTTGGAAAAGACACAGCTTCAGTGATAAACTTGAAATATGTAATTGGGGGGTTCCCAAGTGTGAAGGAGGAGGTGCAGGGCAAGTGAGGTCTTCTGGGGCTCAGAGACACTGTCTGGTAAGTGAAGAGTGGTGTAGTTTGGACAGATGTGTCCCCTCTATGTCACCTGCTCATAGCACAGAGGCTAGTTTGTGGGGAGATGTTCCCCAGGCCACTGAAATCGAGGACAATGAAGCAGCGACTGGAAGTTTCTGTAAATCTCTAACATTTTTCTTCTGTGTTTGGAGATGGGGACTCACTATGTAGTTCAGGCTGTCCTTGAACTCATTATGTGGCTCAGGTTGGCCTTGAACTTACAGTGATCAGCCTCCCAAGTGCTGGGATTACAGGTGGGTACCACCATGCCTGGCCCAACATTTGTGTAGACTTTATGTGGAGAAATATTCCAAATTGTGTATGTTAATTTCCCTTTCAAATAATGACAAAATAGGTAGTTCTTTTTTTTTTTTCTAATGGCCTCACTTTGTGGAATTAATTTATTTACTTATTTGTCTTTCTTTGTAAACTTTAAAAAGCTAATTTGATCAGCCTCATTAAACTTTTTTAGTTTAAAATTTAAAAAACCCCACTCTTTTAGAAGCATCAAAATTGAGAAATATGGGGCCTTGATACATTCTCTTGCTCAATTCTCCAGAAAACTTGATGCTAGAGAAGAAATAAGCCCGATATTGGTACTTTTCAGCCTGTTCCTTTCCAGACCCAAAAGATCAAAAGATCCGGTTGGTTCATTTGAGCAGGAACTGGCTGGTGTGACGTACACGCGACGCCACAGCTTGCTCCCCATTTTCAGTCACCCTCCTCCCACTGCCTCCCATAGAACTCCGGGAATGACCCTTTCGCCTGCCCCACCCAGCCTGAGCCGGGCTGTCACCACACGGGCAGCCCTGGGCCCCACATCGGGTGCAACCCTCCTCCTGGCAGATGGTACATTTGCCCAGTGGCATCAGGCTTTGAATGCATTTTGGGAAATAATACAGACATCGTATCTCGCCGTTACTCTTCCAACATTTAAAAAATCTCCCCCTTTAAAAATAGAGCTTCAGAGAGAGCTGACTTGACTAACAAAGACTTCGGTTGACAGGGGCCTGAGTGCAGGGCCCTCGTGTCGATTCATCGACTGAAAAACAGTCCTTTTTTATATTGCAAAGACTTGATCAAGGATGATTAAAGAAAGACAAGTTTTATTATAAAATTTTTAAAATATAAAGATTAAAAAGTGACTGCTAAACAGTTATTTAGGCTGTAAAAATATCCCCAAAAAGACATTACTCTTCAAGGGTTACACAGTTTGATAAAGTCCCAGAGGCTAGAATGTCCCAAAACACTGCTCATCATTTGCTGGGTGTGGTGGCTTACACCTGTCATCCCAAGTACTCAAGAGGCAGAGGCAGGAGGATTGCTGTGAGTTTGAGGCTCGCCTGGGCCACAGAGTGAGTTCAAGGCCAGCCTGAACTACAAAGCCAGACCCTATCTCAAAAAGCTAAAAACAAAACAAACAAAAACCCCCCAAAGCAAAAAAAACAAGACACTGCTCATCCAGTAATGCTAAAAAAGTAACCTTCCTACGTCCAGTAACACTGAAACTCACACAGAACGTGTGAGACAAATCCTGGAAATTCACAGCATACAGCTGTAAGACATGAAAAAAAATGATGTGCAACCTTTGTGATAAGTTGAAAACAGTGTATGAACCTGTCAGAGAGTCTGTGAAGAAATTCCTAATGTGCTGATTTACTCTGGGAAGTATACTAGTGGGACATCCCTCACACTTCAAGGTTTCATGTCTCTTCAATTCATATGTGCACACCTGGCTGTACAGAAAAATATATAATAAATAATTCAACTGAAGATGAGAATCATGTCAGTAATATAGAGTGTTCAGGCAACAGTGCGATTGTCCAGCTATATTATTAGAGTTTTCTCTTTGGTCACCCCAATTCTGCCACAGTCAGTGATGAAGTACAAGAGAAAAAGGGGTGAATGAACCTCTGTGACAATCCCACTGCATTATTCAGATACCGTGTAGCTTGATTACATGGAAATAATTGAAGAAAAAAACAGTAGGTCAACTTTGTAGTTGGTTAACAGACATTTTTAAAGAAAAATTACTTTAGTGTAAAGGATTGTTTGTCTTTTTTGAGACAGGATCTCATTTTGTAGTTCATGCTGGCTCTGAACTCACTATGTAGCCCAGGTTGTCCTCAAACTTGTGGCAATCCTCCTGCCTCTGCCTCCTGAGTGCTGGAGTTACAGGTGTGAGCCACCACGTCCCACACTGAGGTATGTGGTACCGGGGAATGGAGTCAGGACCTTGTGTTTGCCAGGCAGACGCTGGAACCACTGAGCTAAATCCCCAGTCTAATGTGAAGTTTTAAAAGCCTAAATCACCGGTTTTGTATGTCTTCAATAATCTGTCAATTGAAAAAAAGATCAGGGAGGGCCAGGGATTTAGCTCAGTGGTTCCGGCGCCTGTCTTGCAAGCGCAAGGAC
>PVIR01022337.1:0-28287 GCA_004026965.1 Petromus typicus
CCCCACAGCAAGTCAGTTTTGCTGTTCTGGGAATCATTTCTGAAGACTCAAACTTTCAGATCATGAAACCTTTCTGCAAGCATCCAATACTGGTATTGAAGTCCTCTCTGCTCTCCATAACCGCGTGACTTCTGCCTTCTACAAATGAAACCTGCCTGGTGCAGAAGAGATGGGGGCTTGAATTTCTTGGATCAAGGAGAGTTATATCACAAAATTTCATTCCAGCAATTGAGAAATGGAGAATACCTTCCCGGTGGACTTGGAGGTTATGAGGCCAGAGCTACTGGTGGCCAATTTTCTTGTCTCATCTGAGAAAAACAAAAATGTAAGAAAAGCCAAGCAAAGAGATGAGAAAAGCTAAATCTTGACACCTTTTGAGTAGCTGAATCAAGCAACACTGTTGCTCACCTACATCTACACTGGTCAGTTACATGAGCCCACAGCATCTTCCTTCTGTGGAAGACAGTCCGGAGCTGGCTACTCTATCATTTGGCCAAAACACAATTTTTGAGTAGAGAAACCATGTGGCAGCAGTGGTCAGATGGTGATAGATCCCACAGGCTCAGTCAGAAGCTGAAAATCTCCTGGGAGCTCTTTATCAGATGCATGTGAATAGGTCTGCTCTGTCTTGAAAGGGTCTGTAGTTCCCTGTTCTAGTCTCAGTTCCGGTTCTTGTTCTGTGGGCAGGTGTAAGCAACTGGAGAACTCTGCAGGGGGTGTGGTTCCCACATGCTCCTTATAGTGTCTGTTGTATGGAAAACTTGAGTGTGAATCATGCATTCAGCTTGAATCCTAGTTTCAGGAACTAATACTGTTTTTCACTTAATTTTGATTTTTCTCTTATAAGGTAAAACAAAATGGAAAAATCCCTTGCATTCATTTACTCCTTATTGTAACCACCAGATGACAATACTATCAAGTGATATATTTCTGCCCAGCTTGTGTAAGCTGAAGCAGCTTGGCCATTTTTTAAAAATGTGATAAATAAGTGCATACATAATCAATCCCTTGAGTGCCAATTCTCTGTTCTGTGTGTTCTGGGAACTGTGCTTTTTATCTTTGTTCCATGACCCTAAAAAGAAAAGCAATGTAGGGAAAAATGTTGACAGACTGTGCTCTGTGACATTAACCAAAAGAAAAAGCAAAATGACTCAGACTTATTCCAGAAGGGATATCTACCGTAGATTTTAGTGGATATAGGTTAGAGTAGATTTAACTGCTTCATAACCAAAGCCACTCAAAAAAGAGAAGGCAAACATTTTGCTGTGTGGGGTCTGCAACATGTAAAAGACAGCCCTATAAAGTGAACAACTCCAGAAATAAATATTGATCACGCATTTTGGAAGCACTTGGCCAGGCTGGAGGTGGTCAAAGACGACATGCTTCATCAGTTCAAGAAATGTACGGTCCACAGAGAACCAGGCTTGGTAAAAGAGCATACTTATTTGACTGAAGATTTATCTTTGGAATCAAATAAAAAATGTTCAAAGGCAAAGCTGAAAAATAAATTGGACAATTACACCAGCTGATTCTCTGGTATGACTCATAGAATAGCTCTGAAGTCAGCTCCCAGAAATGATTTCTGAAAATATTGGTAGTGCCTTGGAACTTGTGCATAACCCCCTGAGATACCACTTTAAAGGGGCAAATTCATTTAATAGGCTATCTAAGTTCTAGGTTACTTGCTTTTGTTTTTAAAAACCATCCATGAGCAAAACTATCGCATGGTTAAATGCTTGGTTGGTGGAATTTTCCTGTAAAGTGAATTTCCCTAAACCTTTTCTGGATGTGGGATTCATTAGGCCACATAAAGATGGGCATTAAATTAGACTGCCTCATTACCTCTGCCATAGCATCACCATTGAGGTCCCTCAGGGATTCCTGTAGCTTCTTCTGTGGAAAAGAGTAGTCTCTTCCCTCAGGATCTTCTGCTTCAACCTTTTACTGTTGATCATTGCCCATGAAGCAACCGGGGGCCATTTTTGTTGGGATCTCTGAGAGAACTGACTTCCCCCAGGACCCTATTTACTGTTACATATGACAGAAACTTTCACTCCAACTTTGTTGCATTTCATCCTGTAGATTTAGGTTCACAATAGAGACCTATTGTAAAGAGCTTGTCAACTTCTATTTGTGGTTTCTCTTCAATCCCACCCCTCACTCACAATGGGAATGGATATACAATGTCCAGCTCCATCCTTCCTCCCACTAGGCTCTCAGCTGATGTCCCCACAGCCTCCTCTCCTTATGCAAACAGATCCCTGAGTGGCCTCATTAGGTGAAGAATCCATGAAACACAGCCAAGACCTCAGTGATCCATTAACAGCAGGTCAGGCCCTGAGGAGCTCCCTGTCACTTCTCTCGGTTCCTGACGTTGCCGACTTCAGGCCAACGCTTACATGTAATGAACAGAATGGTATCTGGGCAGGAGGCTGCAGGGGAGGAACAGTGTGTACGAGTGACTGCAGTGGAGACGTACCTCACAGTCTCAGGCATCGGCAGCTTGACCAGGCTCGTGGGAAGGTCAGCACAGACACTCCTCACCAGGTTTTCCTTTACTGAGTCAAATCTAAGGCATGTTCATGTCCTGCCTCATAAAGTCCATCATGTCTTAATTTCTTTATAATCAATATGATTCCACATTTTAAAATTCCCTATGTATGTAACCAAGGCTTCAGGTGGGGAGACTGAGCTTTCTCGCTGCTCCCTCAATACCCAGCCTCTTCTCTCCTAACAACTTTCTCAAACTGTGTATTTTATTTGAATATTTGAAGGAAAGAATTTTTTCTATTAAAATAAGCATGAATAGATTACGGAGTTAGATGCAAACTTCACATGAATTTTTAAGCTAGAACAAGGGACTTAAAAGAAATTTCATATCTGCTGCTCTGGGGCATGACTTTGCTTGTGTTAGAGACACTTTGGCAGAAAAGTTGGAGAAGCTCTGATATGGGCCACAGGAGATGTGGCCCACATCTGATGTGGGCCATCAGAAGCTCTGATGTGGCTACCAACTGCTTTGCCACCGGAGAACTGACCCTGTGAGGACCCTCACTCTGCATGTCGTGTGAAGTAGAAGAAACAAAGGCAGTCCTCGAGCTCAGCTCCTGTGTAGCCATCGCACACACTGCCTCTTGAGAAGTCCAGGCAAGAGAGTCCATGTGGGTCTTCTGTAGTCCATGCCACCAGCCCCATGTTACCATGGGACAACCCCAGAGAGAAGACCTCTGTGTCCCACCACCTCCCCAGCCTGGCCTGCTGATCCTGCTATCATTGGTACCTTCAGACAAGCTGGCCCCTGCTTCCCATTTCTGACCTTTCCCATCTCCACAATGGCAAGCCCCAGAGCCCTGCAGCCAGGCCCACCTTGAGGAGACCAGGAGACTTAGATTACCAGGGACTTCACTGTCTTGGGCTTAGTGTCCCCACTCCTGCCAGATGCTCCAGTTAGTGTATCTTCTCTAACAAGAAAACCTCCAACACTGTCTCCAGCTCCAGGATAAAGCTACTCCAAGGCTGTTTCAGAGACACAGAAATGAACTTCAGGTGGCTGTTGCTAACTTTGAAGACAAGGACTGCTCTCGTGCAACCGGCAGTCATGAGGGTTGCAGAGCCCTGAGAAGGGCTCTGAAGAAGCCCCTGCCATGATGATGGAGGGGAAGGTAGGCCCCATCTCAGTGGCCACATCATGCTCCAAATCTCTTGTCCTTCCCAGGACAAGGGAACAGGCTCCCTCAGGGCCCTTCATGTGATTCCCAACCCCTGAGCATCAGAGAGTGGCTTCTCTCACCAGACCTCTTCCTGCAGCCCAGGAGAAAGCACTGATCTGGGGACTTTAAAGGCTCCCATTTATGGCCAGGGATGTGTTGGGGGGAGGACAAGGACACCCTCTCCTCCGGAGTGGGTCTGAGAGACAGGAAGAAGCTCCAGCCTTTCTTCCTCCCAGTGCTTGCTTTCTGTTCCTACTCTGTAGCCTCTACCTTTGATTCACAAAAACATTTCAGAACCAACACTAAGAAACAAGTCTGTTGGTGAGGAGATGCTCTGAATTCTAATAAACTGTTTTCTCTCTGGAAGGCAACAGCTCTGCTCCCAGGCTCCACACTCGTCCCTGCTTTTGTTCACATCTTGTCCCCTCCAGTGGAGCTCAGTATGTGTGAGACTCTGAAGATGCTTCAGAGGCCAAGCAGGGTCTGGCAGGGACCACACCTCAAGGGTGGCAACAACCAACATGTCAGGCCCTGTAAGAGGAGCTTGGGATGAAGTATGGAAGAATGTGAGCAAGATCTCTACTCTCTTCATTTTAAAATCTCATGGGAAAAATCTTCCCACTGCTTAAAAAAAGAAAGCTTGCAATCCTATTGAATATTTGAAGGGGACAGGCAAGATGCTGTGGACACACTGAAGGAGGATATAACGTAGCCAGAAGCAGCAGATAGACTCAGAAACCTTCTCCCAGATAAGGAGATATTTAAAATAAGCCTTACAGGCATCAGAATTGGAATAAAGAGAAGGGAGGTGACCAGTGCTCCAAACTGAGGAACGACCTTTGTGGAAAGCCTGAGGCAGTGGGATGCCTAAGGAGAGTCCTGCTTTGCCTCTCAAGAGGAGCCAGAGGGGCTGCGGGCAAGACAAGAAGAACTTCGCAGAACTGAGAAGCACCCGAGAGGTTATAACAGAGGAAAAGACACGATCGATTTGGATGTTTAAAGGATTGCTCTGACTACTACAGGCAAAATGGAGTTGGGATGTGTGGAAATCAATTCAGGAAAACCTTTCGGCTCTTGCTATTGTCTGGGTCTGATAGCACAGTGGTGGCAGAGAAGGTGGTTAGAGGAAGATGATCTACTGGAGGCCAAAGAGGAAATGGTGAAATTTGGAAATGTTCAATGCTAGTACGTGGCACTTAAGGAGCCCAGGGTCATGGCATGGGTTATCAGAAGACCAGCTGTCTCTTGGTTGAATTGCCTGGGGAGCAAATCAACAGGATCATACTGGGGTGGCAGCCGGCACTGGATATTAGCTTCCTTCTGGGTCAGAGCGAGCTGCACCTTCTGCCTGTGTGGTCAGCGTGTCTAACCAGGCCCTGGGCTCAGCTCCTATAGGAAACAGCTTTGCCCTCCAGGCAGTGTGCTGGGGCATGGCGAGGGATGCCTCTCTGCCTGGCTCACAGTGCCGTGACCCTGGGCTCCTCCTGTGTGCTTTCCAGCTCCCTAAATGAAAACGAAGCAAGACCATCAGCCTTCTGGGCGGAACTCACTGCCCTTCTATTCTTGCAGGAAGCTACTTAATGAACTCTAGAACGGTGAGCTGCAGTGATCAGATTTATTACACTGAGTCTGTGGCTTCCTGTGCCCACTCCTACCCCTCTCCCTGCCCACATGTCTCCCTGGACACAGCTTGCACCCTCTTTCCCTCAGTGCCTTCTCTTCCTATTCTTACCCTGTTGCCCCCACTCTCTCCACCCTTTAATGTCCAAGCCTCCCATTTTCTGCCTAATTTGTGGTCTTGTGTTCATTATTGTTTGTCTCTTTTTTGAAAATATTTCCACTTTCCAGGGACTGTGTGGCCCTCTTTCCTGTTGGACTGCCAGCTCTGAGGGCACACTTGTCCTTGGCCCCTCACTCCATTTCCCCCAGATCCAATGACATTATGGTTGAATTGTCTCCCTCAAAAAAGATATTTTGAAATCCTAACCTCTTGTACCTCTAAGTGTGATGGTATTTGGAAACAGAGTCATCAAAGAAATAAATACTTAAAAGAAATTGTGCTGGAGGAGAGTGGACCTTGATCCAATACAGCTGATGTCCTTGTAAACAGAAGCCATGTGAAGACAAAGACATACACAGAGAACACTTTGTGACAATGAAGGCAGAGGCGGGTGTCATGGAGCTTTTGACTGTTAATCTTTTTCTTTCTTTCTTTCTTTCTTTTTTTTTTTTTTAGGTTTTTTGAGACAGGGTCTCGCTTTGTAGTTCAGGCTGGCCCTGAGCTCAGCCTCCAACTCACATCACAGCAATCCTCCTGCCTCTGCCTCCCAAGTGCTGGGATTACAGGTGCGAGCCACCATGCCTGGCACTGTGGTATGTGGTACTGGTTGCTGCTGGGGTGAGTCTCCATGCTCAGTATTGTATGTGGTTTCCTGGGAATCAAACCAAGGCCCTTGCACTTGCAAGACAGGCGCCGGAACCACTGAGCTAATTTCCCAGCCCTTGACTGTTAATCTTGATTGTCACTCTTTTGCTTGATAGATGCCTAGGAGATTAGCAAAGTGCTCCTCTAATTATGGCTGGGTAGGTCATGGTAGTGAGGTCTTGAGGACCACATCTTGTCCCTGGACCCTTCTCCTTGGGCTCTTCTGAGCTTGCCAACCAGATACAATGAGCTACGCAATTTTCCTCTATCAGGCCCAGTTTAACACTTGGAGCCAGTTTAACATTGATTGAAACTTTTGAAGCTGTGGCCCAGAATAAACCCTTTCTACTTTGTGTATACCAGGTATTTAAGTCCAGCAGTAGAAGGGAAACTAATATACAAGTGCAGCCCAAGAAATATAGTAGATGGCCAGCCATCACTAAATGCTGAAAGAACGCAAGGGAAGTTCTTGTCTAGAAGATTCTTCTCAGCAGGAACATTTCCCTGCCATACTTTGAGTTCAGACTTGCAACCTTTAGAACTGTGAGATGACAAGTTTCTGTTGTTCTAAGCTAACTACTTTGTGGCATGTTGTGGGAAGTCAGCACAAATGCACCAGGTTATCCCAGAACTTCACGTCTAAGGACTTCTTTGATAGCAAGTCGTGAGCTTTATTGGGTTCCCAATTCCTACTAAAAATCTCCATATTGTTGGGAACAGAGATGTTTCCACAAGAGGAATATCTCTCTGAGGGTTTGAACTATGGGATTCATGAAGTTTGAAGTGGTTTCTTAATGCTCACTGCCCTCCCGTGCTCACTGCCCTACTCTGTCACCCCCTAAAGAGAATGGTAATGTTACTGTTGTTCGTGGTATTGTTTTTTGCCCATGTACTCCCTGCTAGAATGGAAGCTCCACTAGAACCGGGACCTGTTTGGCTCACTGTTTTGGCCAACAGTAGACTATCAGCAAACCTTCGTTGAATAAACTTTTGTTGAATGAGGACTTTCCACTCTAGCAAACACTCTTCTGCTCAACAAGAGCCAGGGAGGGGGTGAGGCAGCTAGAAACAATGAAGACAGTGTCAAGTGCTAGAAAATTTTTAAAAGTAATTCCCTTTGTCTGAGGAATCCAGGTTTAAGATACAGTTCATCCCCATAAAGTTACAGTTCAAAGCTCATACCTCAGTCATTCATGGATTTTTCCCTACACCCTAACAATTGTTCCCAGAAACCCCTGCAAGTTCACACAAATCACAAATACCCTGTGCAATGGGGGAGGGTTGCAAACAGCTAATCTGAGAGCATTATTCAGCTCTCCTTGCTGCTGATTGGCTGCTGCCTGTAACCCATCTCTGGCAGATGCATCAGTATATCCCCATCATAACAAGTTGCTGCACTGTGTGTAGCTGTCTCCAGTGATCTTGGTTTTGTTCTTAAAACCCTAAGACCCTTAAAATGCTGCCAAAATGCTCTGCACTTTCTAAAGCTTTATTAATAGTGTTTTATTAAATTAAATTATGTAACTATGGAAGACTTGTATATTTAGCATTTAAACTACTACAATAGACATTTACAGGAATTTTTCTGGCTGTATTTAAAATGATGCTTTTTTTACAATTTATGAGTGTGCTAGGAAAGCTACAACTTTAAGACACAACTTTGGGCTTTGGAGGACTTACTACTATAAGGCACAACTAAGACTTCTAGAAACACAAGGACAACTGTAAGGCAGAAGAAAGGGTCAAGGAATTGGGCAGCTTGGAAGAGCTACTGGAGTTCAGAGAAAGAAGATGGCAGTATGTGAGCAGAGAGGATAGGTGATGGGCAGATGTCAGGAGCCCCAGAACTAGCCCTGGAAGGAAGAGGAGACATGGGGACATGTGAGGGTGTAATGTAAGCAAAATTGTGGGCAAAGACTTGGGCATCAGACTACATTTAGAAGACAGTCACAAGTAGACAGTGCACTACTCAACTGGTGAGTCTAAGAAAAATAATATCTAGCAGGGTGATACTTGACTGTCTTTGCTGATAACAAATGTGTCATGATACCAAGAATGATGCATAGAAAGTTCTGAGCAAAAGAGGAAAAACCAGCCATTTTTTTACTTCGGCAAATAACATCCTAATAGTTTGGTGATAAGTACTTCAAATGGAATATAGCATTAGTCAGGAATATGGTTGTTGGCAGTGTTGGTCCAGACATATGACTCCCCGAGGAGTTGATGTCACCTGCAGGTTAGAGGGCCCCCCCCCCTTGCTCTGGATGACTTCTTTTTTCTTGTCTGGCATTACAGGGACACCAGGCTATTTCAGTGGCTGGGAAACGGAGATCCCAGGGAGGGTTCACTGTAGCACAACTTCCTAGGTGGCCTTCCAGAAATTAACAGTGATGTTTTAATATTTGACCCTTTTTGAAAGAGAGACAGTGACAGAAATGGACAGAGACAGAGAGATTGCTGTGTAGCTCAGCAACTTGTTACATAACACAGGCTGACCTTAGATTTGAGGGTCTCCTTCTTCAGCCTCCCAAGTGTTAGGATTACAGGTGTTCCCAAATCCTGTGAAAAGACAGCTCTGTGTTTGCTCCTTTCCACTCAGAATAGGTTGCAATACTCCAGACAGTGAGCCTCAGGGTGGATCCCACAGTACACCACACTGACATGGCTGGGGTCCTAGCCTCAGCCCAGGCACCACGGAAGCACCCTTCCTCTTTTCCCTTTGGCGAGTTTCAGGTGAAGCCGCAGTGACTGGGTATCAAGCCCAGGTTGTCTTAGGAGCTGCCATCAGGCTGGGTCCAAGGGAACCTGGGGGTGTTCAAACTCCTCAAGGGACCCCAGTTCCAAAGTCTTAACTTACAGGGCACTGATTTCTATAGTTGTCTGCTTCTCTCACCCCTCGTAATCTCACTGAGACTTGTTCTGGATGTAAAAACCTCCCCGAGACAAAGGAGAGCAGAAGGACATCTTGGTTTCTGGGGGCCTCTTTAATGATTCATCAAGGCGCAGCCCCTCCCCAGGCTTCCTGCCTCTCCCTGGTTCATGCACAGTTCTGTCAAGGCTGAAACATGGCCCACACTGACATCCTCTAAATTTAGAACAACTAAAGCAGTGTACGTTAGTGATGATGGACTTTTTTACATGATTTCTTTCAGGATCAGTCTGCATTATTCAGTAATTAAAACTTATTTTATCAAACGAGCTCATGCAATATTTATTCCAATTATAGCTAGTCCCCATCTTATTTCATCTTATGAAATGTTTAATCTTTTATAACTCCTAACAAAAATAAACTTTTAAAGTAAGGATGAGCCATCTAGATGTCAACTTTAATTCATGCAAGGGACATGCAGTTGTTTAAAATTGTTTGAGGAAATTTTTGAGCAAAAATGTTTGTGAACCATGGCCTAAAGGAGTCTTGGATTCCCCACCGTGGGATCCCACTCATCCGAGCCACTCCCCCTTCCTAGAGCAGTTCTGTCCCCTCAGTAGCCACTGGACGCAGATGACTGTTCAAATTTTAATTGATCTAATTTAACACTTAATCATACTGGCCACATTTTAAGTGCTAAATAACCACATACAGCCTGTGGTTATTATATTTGGCAATCCAGATACAGAACTTTTCATCATCTCAGACAGTTCTGTTAGACAGCACCGGCCTAGCATTCCTCAGAACTGACAAGGCCTTGGCAGGTAAGTACACCTCTATCCAATCTTATAAAAGATCATTCAAGTGCATGATGCAAAATGCCACAATTGCTAAGTGGTTTATAGAACAAAGTAAGGGTCTTTCTGCCCCTGTCTCCAGTGTCCCAGTTTCTCTTCCTTCCAGTTTCTTGAAATTCTTGCCAAAGATATTCTACTCTAATGCAACAGTAAGCATGTGCATGCCTATGGCAGTTTTAAAATAGGGCCACAAATCTTCTTTGACTGGACAGTGTAGACTAGGGAGGTTTGTACTGCTTCCTCTTGCATATGGGTAGAATTTTCCCTGTTTCCATTGCAAAATGGTGGAACTGCCCTGTGACTCCCAGACAAGGTCATAAACAGTGATGAGGCTTCTATTTGTGTGCTGCAACGTGCAGCCTTGGAACCCTGAGATGCCACCAGGAAGTGTGGCTGCCCTGCAACTACCAAGACAGAAGTCTACACATCAGCAGGTGGTCAAATGACCCTCCCAGCAAAGTCATCCTTTACCCGATGCATCTAAGGCTCCAGAGTTGAGAATAAGAAGTGATCTTGATTTGTTGCCTGTGACTCATGAGAAGGGTCATATCATTTGATTGGAAAGTTTAGCAAAACTTAGTAATAGATAGTTGGAAAACTAAGCAAATGAAAAAATGAGGTAGTGACTCCAAGACAAGGAAAGTTGATGTATAAAATAATAACAGCCTGGCCGGGTGTGTTAGCATACTCAGCACTTGAGAGACCAAGACAGGAGAGTACATAATGTGTTCAAGGACAATGAGATCCTATCTCAGAAGAAGGGAAGGAGGAGAGAGAAAGAGTAATAGGTTCAAGCTTCAACTGTGGGCACTTACAGTCTAATGATGCTAACACAGAACACAGACTTAGCTAAGGCTGGTGATAAACTATATTGGCAGAATGTGGTTTACAGAAGGAAAGAAAATATGCACCAGAAAGTTGAAGGTAAGCAATGAGACATTTCTAAAATTGAAGATGATATAAGTCACATCAGTTAGCAATCTAGGTATAAATTGCAGAACGAACAGATGAGTGATACTAAAGCTGTGTGGGGTTAGGAGAGTGACCCGAAGAGTGAATGCAGGGAGCCATTCGGAGCACCTGAGGCAGAGGGCCCTTCTGAAGAGGAGCTTTTTCCACCCACTCCAAGACCACTGAGTCAGGAATTCCAGGCTGGGACCTGCAATCTGGGTCCTCTTTAACAAGCCATCCTTGCATGATTCTGATGCTCCCTGAGTTTGAGAAACACTGGTACACATAATATGTTCCTTCTCTGCCTCTCTGATGTCAGCGTTCCCAACTTACTAAGCTTTAGACACACCAGCCGCCTTTCTCCTGTTGGCCAAGTTCTTCCTCTGCTTAGGTCCTGCACTCTGACTGGGCTGCCCATCTGGAAAACTCCTCCCTGCGCTGCTTCCCTCACCACTCACCCTGAAGGTCTCTTCTCAGATGCTGGGCCACCACACCTCACCCCCTCACCCGACTCCCACTTTGTAATCTGTTACTCTCTTATTTCCTCAGGCATTTAGTACTTCTTGAAAGCCTTTGTTTTTTAAAGTGTTTGTCAAAATGTCCCCACTCAAATGGAAACTGCATGCGAATGGGGAATTTATGTGCTTTTAAACCACTATGTTCCCATACCTAAAACAAAGCTGGCATCTAGTGGGCATTGATTAATCATTTGTTAATAAGTGATTACCTCATCCTTAAGCATTATGGGGCAAATCCTGCTGTTTCTTAGACATTGGTGTGCATATCAGGCCTCTGGCAATGAAGAACTTGCTTTTTGGGTCTGTGTTGGGACCTCAGACTACATTTCCGACAAGTTCTTAACGATCTGGTGCTTCTGCACCACAACGTCCATTGTGAGTGGAAAAGTTTTACAGTGAATTGGAGGGTCTGTCTCTAGTGATCATAAATGGGAGTCTCTTGGTGGCTTTCAGATAACATTCTCAGTATACAGCTGCATCAGTGATAATTACATTTGAAAGATTTTCTGGCCAGGAACAGTGGAAATTTTCTTGAAGTAGCTCTTCTTCAAGAGAAGTTTAGACTATTTCAAAAAAAATTGCAGAATAATAATAGGCACTCAAGAAAACTACTGCTTCAAAAGAGGCCAAGTTTTGCTGAGAACTCAGCAGAAACCAACCTCCATGTTTCCAGTTTAATAAAGAAAAGAGAACCTTGGTCATTGCACATTGTGGTGAATCTGCTAACTATAAACCAAGGGACAGTGTCAGCCTGCTCCCATCCAAACTGTGTCCTACTTCTGAGAAACAACCTGGCACCCAATATGTGCTTTGCCTCTTCTACTCTGCTAGACTTTGAACACATTCCAAGTCCATGTGTTGGAATTTCATCCCTCAAGTCATATGTTAGTGATATTTGGAAGTGGGATTTGTCATTGGTGTTCCCTCCACCATGATGGATGGATGGCACTGGTGATTTTATCAGAAGAAGGAAGGAGAGACATGTTCATGTTCATGAGTGAAAGATGCCTGTGGTCATGTTCATTGCCCAATGCAGAGTTCAAAAATAAAAACAAAATTTTGCCAAATGCTTCTGTTTGTAAACAAAACTGTTTGAAAAAAAAATTAGTGAGGCAAAGTACTGCACTATTGTATTATCCAAACACTCCAATACTCCCACTGAAAGCCATGAACATCAGATAAGCACTTCTCAGAATATATCCTTTTTTTATTACAGAATATATTCTTTAAGGGTGCTAATTCACATGGACTAGGGAGTTATTTGATCAAAAAACTTTAGGAGATGCTGGCCCACATGAAAACACAAGTTAGAATTCCTGGCTAGAGAACCTCTAATGACTCTAGGAGAGTTTTCAGACCATAACAGTTCCCAAGATTATCAAAGTACAGAATTTTCTAAGTATTGTGTAGAACTAGTGTTCCACAGAGCATATCTGGGGAAAGTTCATTGGATGAGACATGTCTCTTAAAGAATTTCCTAAGAGAAGAAGGCTAAGGAGAAATTGGAAATAGCATTAAGAAGAGACATAAAAGTAGGTAGTAGTCTACAGTCCTCTCAGTTAATTTTTTGCCTAACAGGGATTACCTAACTTGAATATACCAACAGACCTTCTTTTCCAAACAACACTGTCTTTGTCCTTCTCTCCCTCATTCTCCTATGTGAGATTAGTGTCTCAGACCTACTTGGCCCAAAGCAATGGTTCTACTGGGCAGTCTGGCTGATAGAAACAGTTTTTGATCAAGGAATTGTCTACACTTACACAGAGAGATCTGCTTGTGCAGCCCACTATGCTATAATCACTCCCCCAAGCCTTCAACTATTTTTTTTTCAAACTGGGTAACACACCTGTTGCAGTTCCAAGTAGTAGTTTATAAAGGGAACACGATTTTTAGCATTGTTCTATAAAAATAAATGTTGCCCCATGCACTTTGTTTTTGTGATATTTCCAAATCAAAATTCTTTTTTTCTTTGAACTGTGCTAACTTTGATCTTGTAACTGTACATTTCTCACCAAATGGTTAATCAACAGCAGTAGAGAAATAAACAATACAAGTATTACAGGATGGAGTTTTGTCTTTATTTTTCTATGACATGGATAAAATAAAGCTTGGAACACAAAAGGTTTTTTGTTTTGTTTTGTTTTAGTTTTTTTTTTTTAAATACATGAGCTATTTGAGGAAAAGGGCTTGCCTGATACTATAGTGCTATGTAACAGTTTTAATAGTTGTTTGTTGACTTAAATATCCCAGTTGTGTTCTACCTTACTGCTATTATTTCATACCCTTCCCATCTAGCATTGTGGTTGACTATAAATCTCTAGACATTTTGCTCAGCTATTATTTTCCAGCCATGCATCAATATATATAATGAATATAAAATGATTTTTTTAAAATCAAGATATTGCCAGAGTTGTAAACTTTTTAAGGTCCCAATATATTTAAAGGTGTTTGTCAATCTTCACTTTAAGACCATATATAACAAATCTAATTCTTCATCATATAGTAAGCTTCCACTACTGATGATTCCAAATCAAAACAAATCAGTGGTATAGAAATGCATCAGTAGGGCCAGGATTTAGCTCAGTGGTTCCAGCGTCTGCTTCACATATACAAGGTCCCAAGTTCAATAACCGGTACCATATATCACTATGCTGGATGTGGTGGTTCACACCTGTAATCCCAGCACTCAGGAGGCAGAGACAGGAGGATTTCTGTGAGTTTGAGGCCAGGATAATGGGCCACATAGTGATCTCAGGGTCAGCCTAAACCACAAAGTGAGATTATGTCTCAAAAAATAAAAAATACATCAGTACATTACAGGTCAGGGAGGAAAGCAGGACTACCTTCAGGGTCTACAAAGCTGGAGACACAACAGTTGGCTCAAATTGATGGCGATGCAGATACTGCCAATGCAGACATATTGTTCAGACAGGTTGGTGTCAGCAGGAAGAGGGGAGCAGGTTCATCTCCACCTGGGGCTTTGTCGCATGGGCTTGTTCCAGCATCTCTCAAGTTTCCTTTTGATGTGGCCACAGTTAGTCATGTCCATTCTTGGAGCAATAAATGGGATGAGGAACAAGATTGTTATGATTGCTTGGACAAATCAAGATTGTCACCTAAACATGGGGGTGGCTCAGCTTACCCTGGGACATGTATGACATGTGGGTGAGGAGACACTGACTGACATGTTCCTGGCTACAAATGGTTCATGAAACTGGGCAACATGAGGAGTGTTTATTAGTAAGATTATTTGTGGAAGCCAGAGGCAAAGTGGAAGAAAAACAAACAAGAAAACCACAACACACACACACACACACACACACACACACACACACACACACACACACACACGTCCTGGGATAGTACCGATGGAGCATACAACTACTATCAGTATCAGTTTCTTGTAGCTGCTGTAAAATCAACATGAATTAGGTTACTTAAACCAACACAAATTTATTCTCTCACAGCTCTAGAAGCCAGAAGTCTGAAACTCCCTCTAGAGGCCCCAGAAGAAAATCTACTCTTTACTGCTTGTGGCTTCTGGTGGCTGTTGGCTTTCCTTAACTTGCAGCCACACCCATCTCTGCCTCCTTACAATCACCTCTTCTGTGTGCTGTCTCCCTCCACCTCCCTTATAAAGACATTTGTCACAGGTGTTAAGGTCCACCCAGATAATGTAACAGGATCTCCTCATCTTAAAACCCTCAATAGCAGCAGCAGAGCCCCCTTTTACAAGGCAGGCCACAGGCTCTGCTTCCAAGGATTAGGAAATCTTGTGGGGAGGGGTAAGATTTAGCCCACTCGCCCATGCAAAGCCTGGTGGCAGCAGAGATAAGAACCAGAGACAGAGAGGGCTTTGCGGAGAGGGCTGGCTGATGGAGCAAGGCCTTCAGAAAGGCCTGAGGGAGTACACTCTGGCCTCCTGGGCCTGTTTCCTTTGATTTCCTGCTGCCGTTCCCTCTGAGCCAAACCCAACCAGGGCTTTTGATGTAGTCCATAAAGGACAGCCTCCCCCTGGGTCACCCAGTGGGGGAGAGAGAGGTGGGGAGCACATCTGAAGGGACAAATGGAAGTCACAGAGCACAGCACTGAAGCAAACTGAGGCCCTAATAGGAAGGAGGGATGAGTGATGCTGGTAGGCAAGTAAGAGAGCCACTGTGGCCTCCTTATCTGCCCCCATAGCTCTCTGTTCCTGACACTTATGGAAAACTACCATTTCACGTACCTAATTGCTACTATTTAAATAAAGAAATATAGTCTTCTGTGTTTTCATGGCAAAGCATGTTGACTGCAAAAATTTTGAACACAGAAAAACCCAAAACCAATAAATATTACCCACAATGCTCTTATACAAATAACCAGGATGTGCTGTATCCTTCCAGTGTCGTGCACTTCCAGAGTGGATGTTACCTGAACATAATATCTCTTGTTCATGATGCTAGCTTTTCCTCAATTACAAATGTATGGTATTATCCCATGTACTTACATGTTCTGAAAGAGTAATGTGATTATTAAAGGCTACATGGTGTTGTGTGACATGGATGTACCATGCTTTCAGAGGTTTCAAGTGTGAAGTCAGCTAGTCCCCATGTCGCCCTGATTCTGGAGCGGTCAAGTTGCCAGTGCCTATAGGTCTCACTCACGTTCGGCTTTGGAGCTTGAATCTAGCCCAATCTAGTGCAACTGGCTTCCTCTCCAAAAGGCCAGGAACTGTACCTGTGCTGCGGCTGGACTAAGACGTCAACTTGGAGTTTCATTATCTTCTTTTTCTGATTGCACCCTGACCCCCTCAACAGTGTCTCTCCCTCTGGGGTTCTTGTGCAGCCACATTAGCTCTTGTTGACAAACCCACCCATGGCACCACAGAAGTGGGTACATAGCAATGAATTTGAGGCCTGTTTCCCTTCACCCTGTACTCACCATGGCTCCTCCTCTGCCACACCTGTGCTCGCTACAACTTGCAGAAGGCCTGAGCATGCTTCCTACGTTATGATGTTTGAACTTAATATCGTCACCTCCCTGGGCTTTTGCAGCTGTCAGGAACAGCTTCTTAATATCTCAAGTGAGTGAATTTCAGAAACTTGGGGAAAGAGCTGAGGATATAGCCCAGTGGTTCTGGTGCCTGCCTCCCAAGCTCAAGTTCTTGAGTTTAATCCTTGAAACAAACAAACAAACAAACAAACACCCAAAAACCTTAGAAGAAGAGCAGGAAACCTCTGTCCATCAGCATGGGTGAATTCCTAGACTCCTTCATCTGAGACCTGTCCCAAAGGTCATTCTTTGAATATAGGGGCAGATCTTGCCCATGACTTCCCAGAGATCACCCCAAGAAACTTCAGCCTCTCTATTTTACTCCTCAGGAGGAAGTGCCAGGCCATGATGTGGAGGCTGAACAGGGGCTAGCAGCATTTTCTCTGTCCCTAGAGCTGTCTGCAGCCATCTAGTAAAAGCTCAGGTTTCACAGCCTTCCCAAAATATCTGAACAAACCCAAGACCCTGCACAGCTGGGAGTCATTAACCAGGAATCAAAGGGCAGAGTCAAGGCAGGGCAGGGCCTCGGCCCACAGACTTCACAGTTGGCCGGCAGGAGTTAGAACCAGTCTTAAGGCAGAGCTGGAGGGCACCCACTGGATGTACTACTTGTTTTGCAGAGCTCAGGGCTGCGTGCCGGGGAGGAGGTACCAGCCTCAGGCTCTATCTCCAGCACAGAGTGGCTGAGGATGGCCCTGAAGGGATGAGATCTAGCCCAGCACTTTCCCTTCAGCCTTCAGGGAACTTGTTCTTTTACTAATATCCAGGCCATTGTCTTGACTTTGACCCTCTGAAGAGGTCAAAAGAAAGCTGATCCTCCACATACTTCCCCAGTGGAATGAGAGCTAGTCAGGAGGGCCTGTCAAAGCTAATGCTTCAGGCCACCAGCCAAGCTGCAAGGTCTGTTTCCCAGGGCCTCCATATGGGCCTGTAAAGAATTCAGCAGAACAGAAGTCTTCTGTGAGACCTATTTGTGTTTTGAAGACAACTAGGTGATTCCTTAATCCAACTGAGGGTTCTAAAAGGCTCAAATGGAGGCCTTGATGCCTATGATAGCTGCAAATGTTCTCGAGAGGGAAGACTTTCTCCCCTCTGCATCTGCCTCCTTTCAGCCCTCCTCAGCACCCCACCTTCATGTCCAAGGCTACCCTCCCCAGCCCAGCATTGCTCCCATGAACCCTTGTAGCAGCTTGGCCACTCCCAGAACAAGGTTGAATATCATTATTTCCCAGTCTGGCCAGAGCAGAAAGGGGCAGCTCCTCCTCCAAGGCTCCACAAAGCTCCTAAACTTTGCTAGGACTCCCAGGAGCAGCCCCTCCTCTGGGCTATTTGGGAGGGAGACCTGTGAGGGCAAAGAATTTGCTGTTACAGACCAGACTTCCTGTGGCGGGTTGCCCTCTGACCTTCAGTAATTACAGCTTCGGAAGTGGTTGGCTCCTCATCTAGAAATTGGAGATAATGAGCTCCAACTTCATGGGGCTATTGAAGGTTTAATTGGTTCATGGTGGCTAAGTGGTTGGCATTGCTGGCCTGGAATTTGGGGGAGGCTTGGAATTCAAGGTAGGGAGGCAGCGTGGCCTGCCTGATGTAGCCCTCGAGAAGAGTTGGCTGCCTCCTGCCTCTGTCAGCACAGAGCCCAACCTCTCCTCTATTTACAAATTCTCTGCCTCTCCTTGTGCTCTGCATCTAGAACCTTTTATCTGGTTAAGGTGGCCTTCTCTCTTCTATTGCCCCCTATTTCCTTATCTGGTTCACTTGAATTGTCCCCTAAATATACTGCTACTTCTTGTCTGCTGTCCTTACTCTGTAGACCAGCCTTGACATTTCCCCTTTGTGAAGTTGTATAGAACGACACTTCTCAAATACTAATAAAACAGGGATCATTTAAGTGTAGATCCTGAATAAGACAGGCTTGAACCTGGGATTGCATTTTGTACCAAGAGTCCAGAGAACACTAACGCTGCAACCTGAATGGTACATTCTGAGAGCTAGGCCATGCATCTTGTGCCCCAGCCCACCACACACCAAACATGCCTGTGTTCTCTCCAACTGAAATCAGTATTTCACTAATTCAAATGTATAAGTTCACATCTAACAAGACTTACTTATAGAATCAATTAGGCTGTTTGGTAATATAGAAACACGAAACTGTTATAGACTGCAATCTAGATCTGCATGTATTACTAAAACACATATATGCAATTAATTGGAAATGATTAAGTTTTAAGAATGATAATTCACCTGGAAAATTTAGGATGGTCTTCATAGTGAGTAATCTTGTTAGCAATTGCTCCCCTTTTCAGTCACTATGCCAGAGAGATTTAGTTCAAGTTCTCCACAAAACTACCTAGTTTGGTAGCACAGCCAAGCTTGATCCTTGGGTAAGTAGCATGTGATAAAATTCAGTATGCAGTAGCTCTAAACATATCTGTTGTTTTTTCATTATTCTTAAAGTGTAATTGGTAAAATAGAATTGAAATAAAGTTCTATTACCCCAGAGCAGCTTTCTCAGCCTCAGTAGAATTGCCAAGTTAGGCTGATAGTTCTTTATTGTGGGTTTTGTCCTGTACACTGTAGCGTGTTTTGCAGTTTCCCTGCCCTCCAGATGCCAGCAGCGCACAGCCTGCCTTCTCCCTGTATGCTAGTGAGGGGTTGTGAGAGCCAAAACTGTCTCCAGTTGTTGTTAAATAGTCTCCAGAGGGAAAAACCATCCTGCCTTTTAAGAACTATTGCCTTGGAGGCATGCATACCTGGGGTTTCAATAGGACACAGCTTGAAAACTATGGTATAGGATCTTCATTTAGCACTTGGTGTGCATGACATATGTGATTGTCTTTGTTAGACTGCAAATGCCTGTGAGCAGGGCTGGAAGGAAAACTGCACCATGAATAGTGAGCTGTGATGTTCTACAAAAGTTTGATTGATTGATACAGACATAACGTCTGCCTTGGTGCATCATGTTAATAATTTGAGAGAAATTTGAGATGAGTGTGACCATGTTTGAAAGCACAAACATGCCACAAACAGGAGGTGATAAAGCTGCCAAGGTGTATTTGTTCATCCACCTTTCTTATCAGCCAATCTCACTCCAACCAGGAGTAGGCACAATGAGATTCTTTTCTCCTCTACAGAAAACATCTATTCTCAGAGAGGGCCACTAGCTGGCCATTTATTAACAAAGAGGAGTTTAGTACTTAATCCCTTTGAATTTCTGTTTACTCATCTGTAAACTAAATGATAATATAGATTTTGCAAAACTGTTTTGAGAATCAAATAAGATAATGTAGGTAAAGTCCTCACCAAGGAAACATTTAGTAAATGTTAATTCCTTGCTCTGCCTTTGGGTGTCTTTAAACATTTCCATTCTTGAAAAAAAAGAGGAATGACAGCAAAAATAACATAAAACAGCAGATAAAATGAATGTCTTTTCCATTTTGTCATTGAAAGAGCTTTTTACGGGGCCGGGGATTTGGCTCAGTGGTTCCGGCGCCTGTCTTGCAAGCGCAAGGGCCTGGGTTCGATTCCCCGGTAACCACATACAATACTGGGCGTGGAGACTCACCCCAGCAGCAACCAGTACCACATACCACAGTGCCGGGCATGGTGGCTCACGCCTGTCATCCCAGCACTCGGGAGTCAGAGGCAGGAGGATTGCTGTGATATGTGTTTGAGGCTGAGCTCAGGGCCAGCCTGAACCACAAAGCGAGACCCTGTCTCAAAAAACCTAAAAAAAAAGAAAGAAAGAGCTTTTTACTATTTCATTCCTTGTACTTATACACACAGTCTCATCCTCTTCATCCTGCATCCAATAGAAAGTTTTCTTCCGCTCTCACATGCACTGTCCCCTGAATTGCACTACCCAGTTGAGAAACCAAGGAGTCTTCTTTACCCAGTAAAAGTTCTTCCTGATTTATCCTGATTTTTTTTCCAAACTGAACTGTCTCCCATCCACAAGTCCTGCTTTGACTCAAACCTTCATCTGTCTGACTTGAGCTGCTGCACTCACTACTCTTTAATCTGATTCTCACTGTGAATCACAGTCCCTTTGGAACCATTCTCTGTGTTCCCGAATGGCACTTAGTGGCTTCTTACAGCTTAGAAACACCCAGTACCAAGGATGACAGAGCCCTTGCTACTGTAATCTGGATGGCAACCCACCCTGGCCACACTCTCCGCACCTGTAGGCCTTTGGAGAAATCCCTCCCACACGCTACTGTGACCATCCCTGAAATACATCTTTGGAGAACATACAACTCACTTCTTCACTCTGCAAACAGCAGCATGACAGCATGGGGGAGCTCCCTTCCCCCTGGTGATTTGTCTCCTCCTTAGTCTTTTCCCTTCAACCTTCCAGTCCCATTTTCTTGTCCTCTTTTCTCTCCTCCTAGAATCCCCTCCCCCACTTTTACACTTATGGACAAATAAGAAGATACTTAGTGAGTGTTTATTAAACATTTAATATCTGTCAAAGACTATGATATGAGCTTCCCATAGGTCTCAGTCCTCACAATGAGCCTACAAGACAGGCATTTGTGCTTCCTGAGCATCATGGATAAGGGAACCAGGGCACAGAAAGGCCCAAAGCCCTACAGCTGGCAAAGAACAGAAACAGAAATTGACATTGATGGCTAACTCCTGGACCCACATTGCTGTACTCCACCGAATCCTATCATCGGGACCACACACAGACTGCATTTCAACCTTAGCATTTGTTCATGTGTTTGCTCCTTGAGTCTTCTTACTGACCACCACTTTCAAGGGGAAAAATTTGCTGCTTAGAAAATAAAGAAAAAACTATTTCTCCTCTATACTGTCTCTCTATACTCATAGAGTTACCATACTTGCTATACTGGCAATGGCAGAATTTTAGAATTCTACCTTCTTAGCCATCTGTCTATCCTAAAAGCCTTGTGCACAGAAGTTTGTCAGGGGGCAGAGATTTTTCTAGAAACACGCTAACCACCAAGTGATACAACTAGCTCATTCTGCTCACCTCTCCAATGAGCCAGCTGGCCAAAGCCACAGCCCAAAGATATTGCTGTCCCTGTAGAAGGAGGGACATAGTACATTGGGGAAGGCGTAGAAAAATGTTCAGGAGGGCCAGGGAATTAGCTCAGTGGTTCTGGCGCCTGTCTTGCAAGTGCAAGGGCCTAGGTTCAATTCCCCAGTAACCACATACAATACTGGGTGTGGAGACTCACGCCCAGCAACAACCAGTGCCACATACTACAGTGCCAGATGTGGTGGCTCACACCTGTAATCCCAGAACTCAGGAGGCAGAGGCAGGAGGATTGCTGTGATGTGAGTTGGAGGCTGAGGTTGGGGCCAGCCTGAACCACAAAGTGAGATCCTGTCTCAAAAAAAAAAAATAAAATAAAAAAGAAAGAAAGAAAAAATGTTCAGGAGAGCCAGTGCCATCACAACCATGTCAGATCTGGATCCTGCCAGCCTGTAGGCCTATGCTGGAAGTGCTCCAAATGACTCAGTAAAACAGTAGGCAGGGAGGGAAAAGTTGCAGCCAGCACCATCTTAGCCACGGGTGTTTTATGGAAACCTCAGCCAGTGACATCACAGCCAAGCAGGGGCCGGAGCCTGCCTTTCTCCAAGTCAACTGCACAAGCACATCTGGGACTCTGTATTGATTATAGAAGAACAACCAAGGAAACACTGAATTTCAAGGGTCCTAAATATTATGAGGAAAGAAACTTGCAACAAACATTTGCCAGACAACAGGACAGGTAAAAAGCCAAAAACAACAGCAACAACAAAGACTCAGAGATGAGGAAATATTCAGAGTCTCAGATGCAAAGATCCTTACCCCAAGGTAACACAGAGGGAAGGGAAGTAAAGAAGTTTGAAGGCGAGTTTCCAGAGTTCTCAGAAATGGTAACCAAAGCAGATGTAGTAAAATGGAAAAACTCCCGTACAATAATATTATGGGACCTCAGTACCCCACTGTCACAAAAAACAGATCGACTGGACAAAAAGTCAATAAGGAAATACTTGAACTTAACCAGACTCTTCAGAAAATGGACTTAATAAATGCCTACAGAGTATTTCACCCCACAAAGTCAGAATTTACATTCTTCTAAGCTGCTCATGGGTCATTCTCCAAAAGAAACCATGTGCTGGTTCATAGAACAGGTATAAGTAAGTACAAAGGGACTGAAGTTATCCCTTGTATTCTGTCAGACCACAGTGCCCTGAAATTGGAGCTGAATAGCAAAAGAAAGCCCAGGATCCTCACAAACACATGGAAACTGAACAACACTCTGCTGACCAACCAATGGGTCACAGAAGAAATTAGAGAAGGAATTGAACAGTTCTTACAACTAAAACATAATCCCAGTACAATATATAGAAATTTATGGGACACAATGAAAGCAGTTCTATGAGGAAAATTCATAGCAGTGAAGGCCTGCATTCAGAAAATGGAGCAAGCTCAAATGAACAATTTAATGCTGAACCTCAAGCGACTAGAAAGAGAGGAGCAAGACAAACCCAAAGCTCACAATAGGCAAGAAATTATAAGGATCGGGGCAGAAATTAATGCAATAGGAACTAAGAAGACAATGCAAAAATCAATGAATCATAGAGTTGGTTCTTTGAAAGGATAAACAAAATTGATAGGTTCTAAGCCAACCTTATTAAACAAGGGAAGGAAAAGGCTCATATCTGTGCTATTAGAAATGAGAATGGAGAAATTACTACCGACCCAGAGAAAGTCCAGAGGATAATAAATACCTACTATGAAAATTTACACTTTAATAAAATAGAAAATGTAGAAGAAATGGATAGATTTCTAGACACATATGAACTCCCAAAGCTGAATAAAGAAGATATAGAAATGTTAAATACACCAATAATAATCTGTGAAATTGAAAATGTAATTTAAAACCTGCCATCAAAGAAAAGCCCTGTGCCTTTACTTCTTTTTTTTTTTTTTTTTTTTGTTACAGAGTCTCACTTTGTAGTTCAGACTGGCCTTGAGCTCAGCCTCAAACTCACATCACAGCAATCCTCCTGCCTCTGCCTCCTGAGTGCTGGGATTACAGGCATGAACCGCCACACCTGGCATTGTGATATGTGGTACTGATTGCTGCTGGGTGTGAGTCTCCATGCTCAGTATTGGTATGTGGTTACCGGAGGTTCAGGGATCAAACCGGGGCCCTTGCACTTGCAAGACAGTCGCTGGAACTACTGAGCTAACTCCCCGGCCCGTGCCTTTACTTCTTAAACTCCTTAATGAAATTGAAAGGGAAGCAGTGCCCCCAAACTCATTCCTGGAAGCAACCATTACCCTGATTTCACTAGCAGAGAGAGACTCAACCAAAAAAGAGAACTACAGTCCAATATCCCTAATAAACATCGATTCAAAAATCCTCAATAAGATACTGACAGAATACAGCAAGTTATCAAGAAGATCATAACCCTGACCAAGTTAGATTCATCCCAAGTTTGCAGGGTTGGTTCCACATACATAAATCAATAATGTTATATACTATTTTAACAGACTCAAGGACAAAAACCATATGGTCATCTCAATTGATGCAGAAAAAGCGTTTGACCAAACATAACACCCATTTATGTTTATAACCCTACAGAAGATTGGAATAGATAGTCTCTATCTCAAACTAATAAAAGCTATCTATGAGTAACCATCAGCCAGCATCATACTTAATGGTTAAAAATTGAAACCTTCCACACTAAGATCAGGAACAAGACAAGGGTGTCCTCTCTCACCACTTCTGTTCAATATAGTTCTGGAAATATTAGCCATAGCAAGTAGGCAAGAGAACAAAATAAAAGGAATAAAGATAGGAAAGAAAGAAGTTAAGTCATCATTATTTGCTGATGACATGATATTCTATCTAGAGAGTCCTAAAAGCTCAACTAAAAAACTGCTGGACCTAATTGCCAAATTAAGTTGTGTAGCTGAATACAAAGTCAATGATCAAAAATCAATAGCCTTCATATACACAAACAGTAGACCCACTGAGATAGAAATTGGGGAGTCAGTCCCTTTCACAATAGCACCCTCCCAAAAAAAATCTAGGAATCAACAAAAATCTTCAAACAAAGGAGGTGAAAGACCTCTACTCTGAAAACTATAGTACTCTGAAAAAGGAGATAGAAGATGATATCAAAAAATGGAAAGACACACCTTGCTCCTGAATAGGAAGAACCAATATTGTCAAAATGGCTATACTCCCAAAACTACTCTACACATTCAACGCAATCCTGATTGAAATCCCAACAGCATATTTCACAGATCTAGAGAAAAAAAAATCCAAGCTTTCATCTGGAACCACAAAAAAAAAAAAGACCTAGAATAGCCAAAGCAATTCTAGACAACAGGGACATGGTGGGGGGTATTACAACTCTGAACCCGAAACTATACTAGAAAGCCACCATGATAAAAACTGCATGGTACTGGCAAAGTAACAGACCCAAGGATCAATGGAGTAGACTAGAAGATCCAGAAACAACTCCAGATACACTGAGCCACCTCATCTTTGACAAAGGAGCCAAAAATCCTCAGTAGAGGAAAGATAGCCTCTTTAACAAATGGTGCTGGAAAAACTGGGCTTTAACTTGCCAAAGACTAAAACTAGATCTAACTCTTTCACCATGTACCAAGCTAAAATCAAAGTGGAAAAGAGAACTAAATATTAAAACAGACACTCTAAACCTTCTGCAAAACAGGTTAGGTAAAACTCTTGAAGACACTGGCTTAGGGAAAAGACTTCATGAACAAAACTTGTATAGCACAGGAATTGGCAGAAGAAATCAGTAAATGGGACCTCATTGTTTTAAAAAGCTTTTGCACAGCAAAGGAAACCCCCAACAGAGCAAAAAGGCAACCAACAATGTGGGAAAAAATCTTTACTAGCTGTTCCTCAGACAAAGGGCTACTATCTAGAATATATAAAGAGCTCAAAAAAAAAAATCAGCCCACCCAAATGTAAAGACCCAGTTCAAAAATGGGCATCTGAAATGAACAGATATTTTTCAGAGGAAGAAGTAAGAGCAGCAGCTAAGAAGCATATGCAGAAATGCTCGACATCGTTAGTCATTCGAGAGATGCAGATGAAAACAACATTGAGATATCATCTCACTCCACAGAGAATGGCTGCCATGTCAGAATTAGCAAGCAGCAAATGTTAGCGAGGCTGAGGAGAAGGAACCCTTCTCCACTGTTGGTGGGACTGTTGACTCATACAACCCCTGTGAAGATCAGTTTGGAGATTCCTCAAAAGCTAGGATTGGAGGTCCCATTTGACCTGGCCATTGCCAGGTATATACACACAAGAATTAAAAGACTCATATCACAGTGACATATGTGCACCCATGTTTATAGCAGTCTAATTTGTGATTGCTACATCTTGGAAACAACTCAAGTGTCCATCAACTGGAAACTGGATGAAAAAGCTGTGGTTCTTCTACAGAATGGAGTATTACTCTGCCATAAAAAATGATAAGTTTGAATCATTTCTACTTAAATGGACATACCTTGAGGATATCCTCATAAGTAAAATAAATAGGTCACAGATAGGTACATATCACATCTTTTCTCTGGTATGAGAAAATGAAGATGTAAGTGATTCCTAGAATTGTATGTAATATACTGTGAAATAGAAAATACTCAAAGTAAAATAGGGTGAAGGGGGAAAAATAATGATATTATAACAAAAAAGAAAGGAAACAAATTTTATGTATATGGGGGGTTGGTAGGGTGGGTAGGGCTATGGGAAAAAATGAGAATTAAGTTGTGTCTTATACTGGTACAAATCCTCATTATGGAATGCAATCATGATGCATATATGTAATGTACCAATAAAGATTTTTTTTTAAATGTTCAGGAAAAATATCTATGTCTGTGGCAAACTGCAGTCTTTGCCTTCCTGCTAATCCAGAAGGCTTTCTGGACTTACATGTGGGCAGCTTCCCTGACCACAGGCTGATCTCACTGCTTGAATGAGTTTGTAAATGAAAATAATATGAATTCTGAACTGCAGTGAAAATTGTCCCCTGCACGGCCACCGTTGTTCAGGCCTGGGGTGAGCCAGTGAGCGCAGTGTGAGTGTGCACGAGCGCCTCGGTACCCCAGGCCACAGGCCGCCCTGCACACCTCCACAGTGCATTGGCTCTCAGCGTGGTCACATCCGGACTTAGCACCCAGAGTCACTTTGATCCATGAAGGCTCCTGGACCTTCTGGAAACACTCCTTCATGGCGGACTCAGTCCTCAGTGAAAGGCACGAGGCAATGCCAGGGAAAAGCGGTGAGAAGGGGAGATGGTGTAATTGTACAGAGCCTGGACTTGCTCCTGTTGCTGCTGCTGCTCTGAAAGCATCCGTCTGCAGTGTACATGTCCAGCGTGGGGATTGTCATGACCTGGATCTACACTCTCTTCCTAAAATTCATAGGTTACATATTTCTCACTTAATATCCACCTTGGGGGAGGAATTATTTTCCCTGTTTGACAAATTGAAAAATACAATCACTGAGATTCTCAGAGGCTCAGTTCCAAGTTAGTAAAAGGTGTTTGACTCCAAGAGACATCCTTCCCACCATACCCCTTGCGTCATGCCCTTTGCCACCATATTTTCAGACAAACTTTGATTTTCATTGTGGTCTATTCTTAGTCTTTTTGGTTTCCTTTTTTAATGACCATTTTGGAGAGTGTCCTATCAGGTGCATTGGGAGATAACTCTTACTAAGTTTGGCTAGTTTTTATATAAACTTAGGTAGCTTACAAGAGGTTCCCTGCAGCAAAATTACCTTTTATTTCATTTGATAGCAGAGCATCAGGAGGACATCAGGGAGTATAAGTGACTTGGTTGTAGGCAAATTACTGGAGGCCAAAAACAAAAACAAAACAGTTGTGCAGATTTGTTCTCATGAGTCTGAGAGATGTGAAGGGGAATTTTCTTGCCTGGAAGCCACCGTGAAACCCCAGGGCAAGGCTGAGCCGAAACCTGAAGCAGAGTTTTCTGAATGGCTGCAATGACTCTTCCATTTATTTTCTGACTCATTTCAACACATTTTCTTCCAGATGCAGCATTTTCAGTGTGTCCCATTGACCTCTTTGCTCACAGATAAGCCTGTATTTCAGGACAAGTCCACAGCAGGGAGGCTCAGCCCTGGGGCTGCTTGAGAAAGAGACTTAGATAAGCTGCTGCTCTTTGTGCAAAACAGCAGGTAGTGACTTAGGCCACAAGACTTGAGAAGCGTCAGAAGAAAGTGTCAGACAGAGTGACAGTTTGGGAGTAGAGTGGCACGAAGGGAATGGGGACGGATGAGGAGAGATGGGGAGGAAGACATGCGACTGTGAGAGTCCTTGTTTTCCCAAGCGATGCAAGAGCCTTCTCTGAAACTAAGTCACTACTTTCATTCTCCTCCAATGGCTCTTTCCTTTGAAGGTTGATGATATCAAGTGTGGCTAGTGTCATAGTGTCAAAAAGCAGAAAGGGGCTGGGGATTTAGCTCAGTGGTTCTGGCACCTGTCTTCCAAGTGCAAGGGCCTGGGTTGGATCCCCAGTAACCACACACAACAATACAGGCTTGGAGTGCCAGGGATTCTGGTGCTCAGTGGTTCCGGTGCCTGTCTTGCAAGTGCAAGGACCCGGGTTTGATTCCCCGGGTAACCACATACAATACTGGTTGTGGAAACTCCCGCCCAGCAGCAACCAGTACCACATACCACAGTGCCGGGCGTGGTGGCTCACGCCTGTAATCCCAGCACTCGGGAGGCAGAGGCAGGAGGATTGTTGTGATATGAGTTTGAGGCTGAGCTCAGGGCCAGCCTGAACCACAAAGCGAGACCCTGTCTCAAAAAAAAAAACAGAAAGAAGCTGTGAGGAATTGCAGATTTATAGTCAAGCCAACTGTTGAGGAAACAAGATATAGCTCAGTCCAGTATA
>PVIR01022338.1:0-28327 GCA_004026965.1 Petromus typicus
ATCCTCCTCAAGCCTAAAATCAGCTGCCACAAGGAACTAATTTTAAAGAAAGAGCCCATTGTTCTAATGTCCATCTTCTTCTAAATCAAAAGAAAAGAGGCTGACACTAAGTTGGGCTGTATCTCCCTCATGTACATTATATTTAACATGCATTTTATAAGTGTCTTCTGTATAACCATAAAATTCTTTTTAGAATAACTTGGAAACACTGCTTTCAAATTCTCTTGTAAGATGTAGAATAGTTATCATTTAAGCAAACTTTCCTAAAACTTCTCTGTTATAAAGGAAAGCATCTGGCACACATTCAAATAGGATTTTCATCTCAGAAGCTTTTCAGGTCGAGGATTTAGCTCAGTGGTTCTAGTGCCTGCCTTGCAAGCACAAAGTCCCTAGTTCCATCCCTGGTAACCACATACAACAATGCCAGGCATGGTGACTCATACCTACCAGCAATCAGTAACACATTCCACAGTGCCAGGTGTGGTGACTCATGCCTGTAATCCCAGCACTCGGGAGGCAGAAGCAGGAGGATTGCTATGGGTTCCAGGCTTGCCTGGCCTACGTAGTGAGCTCGAAGCCAATTTAAACTACAAAGCAAGATTGTCTCAAAAAAAGAAAGAAAATGAAGAAGGTTTTCCTTAGTAATGACCAAAGAAAGGAAAGATTCTCAATAAAAAAAATCTCAATAAAAGAATAAAGGCAAAGAACCCATGTGGTACATCACTGATGAGTTTTTCCATCTTCCTTCTCTCTTTTTAGCACTAAGTGCAATGGTTATTCTGGTACTGGAAAACAAGGCAAAGGCTTTGCAAAGTTTTTGTCTCTTTCCACCTGAGTTCCATTGGACCCACTTGCTCCCACTGTGTCCTTGAAAAGCACAGGCAGTTTCCTTTGAAGCTCCACAATGGGGCACATGGCATGCAAGAGATGCTGCGAGGCCCAAAGAATCACACAGGACTCCTTTAAATATGATTATTATTTTTCAACTTTAAATCTTAGTATTGGCATCTGATGTACACCACACTGGACTAAGTGTGAGCAAAGAGAGTTCAAGGATAGTAAACGCCAAGAAGACTTCTGGTCACTGATCAGATATATGTCGTGGTGGGCCTGGTACTGGTAACAGCAACATGCAGCGTCACCATCTCGGACCTCCTGAGATGATCGTTAGTTTCATTCTTGATATATCTGCTTTCATTGCCAAATGTAACAGGCAACATTATAACTTGTAACAAATAAAGGGAGATAATGTTCCACTATAAAGTGAAGTGAAAATTCAATATAGTAAGTTTAATCTTCAATGGGCTTATGTAGAAAAGGTGGAAAGCAATTAGCAAATGAAAGATATGGTGGTGTAGACTCAGGAAAGAGATGCCAACTCACACGAGATCAGCAAGTTGGAAATGGCACCATCAGATAAAAGCAGGAATGCTGAATCTGTTGGGAGACATAGTAAAACTACTGAAGCTATAGGGATATGTCAGGACCTTCTCAACATAACTTCAACTGCACAAGAGGTCATGTCAACTAACAAGTGGGATTATATCACATCAAAAAGTTTCTCTACAACAAAGGAAACAACCAACCAAATGAAGAGACAAGCTATTGAATGGAAAAAAATTCTGTAAGATACTACGGACAGAAAATTAATATCTAAAACATATAAAGAACTAAAAAAAATCAACCCCCCAAAAAAACATGAAGAAAAACAATCAAAAGTGAGTGACCGAAATGAATAAACACTTTCAAAAATTACCAATGACCACTAAGTACATGAAAATGTGTTTGGCATCTTTGATCATTACAAAAATGCAAAGGAAAACAACACTGAGATTCAATCCTATAGCAGTAAAAGAATATTTTTTAATCATTAAATTCTGGGAATGCTCTGGAGAAAGCCACTCTTCTATATTGTTGGCAAAAATGGAAACAAATATAACCACTATGGAAATAAGTATGGAGATCCTCAAAAAATGAAAGAGAAACTCCACTGAACCCCACTATGTCTTTTCTGGGTGTCTTCCCCCCAAATTAGTCATCACATTATAGTGATACATGGTTACAGCATACAAACTCACAATAGCTAAATTGTAGAAATAGCTTAATTGTCCCTCAGAAGATGAATGGGTAAGCTGTTGCATACATTCATGAGAGAGTACTACTCAGCCCTAAAGAAAGGTAAATGTGAATCATTTGCAGAAAAGTGGGTGGATCTTGAGAACATAACACTATGTAAAATGCATCAAACACAGATTAAATATCACATTGTTTCTCTAATATGAGAAATCCAAAGAATAAATAATTTAAATAGCAAAATCAAAGAGAGATGGTAGGCAATAGAGGGGTAGCCTCTGGAGAGGGAAAGGGGAAAAAAGAGAAGGGAAAAAAAGGAAAGGGAGTAGAAGTGATGACGTGATTTGTACCTGTACCAATCCCCCAAGACAAATGTAATTATTGTGTATCATAAACATATATTTAAAAAGGAAAATGAAGAAAATTCACAAAGGCATTAACTAGAAGTGGAAAAAAGAATTGGTGGTTCTGATGATTTGCAAGCCTGGGTTCTGTGTAGTCACATGATCTAGGGTATAAGAAAAGGCAAAAATTTGAATTTTAGCATCCATCTCCCCTAGGACAATGTGATGGGGTACACGCTGGTTCAAAAGAAGTTACTGATACTTTCCTCCCATAAAAAAGGAAGTAAATTGTTCCACTCATGGGCAACTGAACCAAATTTGAACTTCCTGAAAATTTATCAGTTCATAAAGCAGGATTTAAATTCAAGGATACATTCCTATGCCTAATCTACATTTTACAACTTTTGGAGATAAATTTTTCTTAGCACTAAAATCTTGCAAAGATAGACTCTCTTGAAAAACAAACTGTTAAAAGTGTGCAACAAATTAGCCAGATGTCCCTAAAACATAAACTGATACATAAAAGTAAGGTAAGAACTGTTAGAAATGATCTTATACTTCAGAGCTATCTATAGTTTTCCATTTAGGGCTTGAAACAGCAATGTTCAAAGTATTTCTGTTGCCATTGTAAGGGTTAAGCAGCTTCTCAAAAGTGCTTCTCTTCTCACAGAATATAGTTTATATTTAGGGGAAATTTGGCACAGCTTAAGTTACAGCTCAAATGATTTGTTCGGTGGAATCCAACAATAAGTCACTTTCCCCGCCCATTTGTCCTTAAGTTTTTATTAGTAGACACAGACCCAAAATTTCTAGAGAAAAACCATGATTAACATGCTTGCTTCGAAATCTCTAAATGACACATCTTATACTCACACATCTTATACTTATCTTCACATCTTATTCTCAAACTAGTAGCCATCCCTTATGGAATTTTAGAAACATCTCCCAATTCATTACAACCTCCAGCCCTTCCCGGCTGAAGTGCATCACTCCAGAACACCAGGACATGAAACTTAAATTTTGCTTATAACGTAGGGACTTTTTGCTGATGGTGTTATAAAGAAAAATAATTGCTAGACATAAAATTAACTTTGTGTCATAAAATCAGTTTTGCTCACTTCCATAAACTGCTATTTTTTAAGTTTCTAATATTGGAAAACTCAGTAGACAGCAGCAACTACTCAGTGGTACATATCAGTATGATTGTCACTAGTCCTGAAATGACCTAAGTAGCCTACACTCTGGGGTGTGGTAGAGCATTAAAACCCAAAAACAGAAAAAACATTTTTGACCCCAAGAAGAAAAATCTTCACAGTATAATACCCTGGTATAAGCAAGGCCATCACGTATGTGGATTTTTAATTCTCACCCCATTCCAGAACCCAAATAGAGGTGCTTATTTTTACTATTTAGCAGACATCTCAGCAGCTACTCATATGTACACATACAACACACACGTACAAACACACATGCATGCACACACACACACTTCTCAAAGTGGAATACTGGCCATTTTCACACAGCTCTTTGGTTTAAAAATAACTTCATCCTCCATGTCTTGAGAAAAGTGAGAGCAAATCAAAGAAATTAGTTTGGGTACAAGCAAGAACATTTTCGACGGACCCGATGAATATTCGGTGAATCCTGTGTTGATTCTCAGATTAAATCATTATACTTTCTGAGTTGTAGTACTGGATCTTTCGTGCATGAAGACAAAGGCAACTTCAACTTGATATTTCTGTCATCCCTGCTGTGGGAAGAGTCCTTTTCTTGGTTTATAACATCAATCACTCTTGCAATAAATCTTGATAGTGGATATGGTCATTTAAATCTCCACCTGCACAAACAACAGAAAATAAGAGCTCATAAATCTCTACGCTGGTGATTAACAAATTTTGGCCCCTTGGCAAAGATATTAGTGGGGGGAAGGTTCACTAATTCATTAATAAAGACTGATTTGCTGACAATCTGTTTAGTTTACAGCATAAGGAGAAAGCAAACAAGACCCTGCTAACAAAACAAAACGTTAGAGGTTAGTGAATTCCCAGCTGAGCCCAGGATTAGAGATATGATATCTTAATGTAGCCGAGGGGTTCAGACTCGAGCCAAACACTCAGAAGCTGCTTTTATGTTCTGCTGGAGCCCTCACACTCACCCTATGCCTAACAGTAAGGAAAAGAGGCCTGGCAGAGTAGAGCAGAGCTCCATGTCTGGAGTCTCCATGGCTTCAGGGCATCTGTCTCAGTCAATCCAGTCCCTGGGTTCCCATTCTCTGTGACTATCTACTTACTTTCCAGAAGATTTTCTTATATGGCAGGAAAGATGTTTTACACTGGGATGAAGGATGTGATTCCCAAAGGTATAATCCTCCTTTGTGGTGTATAATGTCAGCTTTGCATGAAAAACTCTGGGAAGAAAGAGGACGCAGGAGGAGAGGAAAAGAGCCGAGGTGGAAAGAAATTTGCATCGCAGATTTCAGGCAAAGGGATGGAGGAGAACAACCAAGATGCATTTCAGGAAAGAACTACAAGGAGAATTTTCATTTCGGTCTAAATAAAGACAAACTGGAATCTCTTGTGGGGAAATGGATGCACCTTGGGACTGTAATGCTAAGCGAAATAAATCAGACATAGAAGGTTAAATACTGCACGGTTTCTCTTATGTGAAAATGAGTAAAACAACTTTAAGAGATTGAAGAAAACAAGGAAAAAAGTTATCTGCTGGTAAAATACTTTCCATACACTTGTATGACTTTATCTTCCTGGGTATGCTTGCGGATGGTGTATGTTGGGCTACGGGTATTTGTGTCCACACTGGAAGTCCCTTGATACCTTTAGGGACCAAATGTAGATGCAAATTTTTCTGCTATCATCAAAGTTTTATGAAGCACTTCTTTTCTTAATTTGCCACATGTAAAGTGGCAAATTACTAAAGCCCTGGAATCTTATGCAGCATTAGCAGAAGTCAGTGGTGGCCCATCTGGATTTTAATTGGCGGTTTCTCGTGCAAGGGAGGGGGCGGAGTGTTGGTGGGTTGTGTTGGATGGAAGGCCCGAAAGAGCAAAAGATCTGGACGTTTTCCTTAAACGCTCAGTAACAACCACCTGGGACCTCTTCAGAGGAAAAGAAAGGCTAAGGAGACAGGCAGGGGGATAGGACTTGCTCCTCCTTGGCCTGGGCGGGAGTGGAAGATGGTGATGGTTTTGTGTGCATTGCAACTGGGTCGACTTACATTGCAAGCTGCAAGAGAGGTCTGCTGGAGAGTCTCCTCTGCTCCTGAGGGTCTGAGAACTGTGCTGGGCCTGGCAGGCCCCTCCCCTGGCCTGCAAGGATCCGCCTCTCTATTCCCCAGATAAATTCCTAGTGTCCACCAAATTCCTCAGCGCTCTCTCACACTCTACAGCCACGACTCCGGGGGTGGGGAAACAGAGCGCCGGTTGGTTTCCTTTCCGCAGAAGCAGAAGCCCTTGCGGTTGCTTTTCACAGTTAGTGAAGGGGAAGGGGTGAGATTCCCCCCCCCCCCACCGCATCTCCCAACTAGAGGTGGCTGCTCCATACCTTCTGCCTTACTTGGAAGGCCCACTGTTCTCTCTCTCTCTCTCTCTCTCTCTCTCTCTCTCTCTCTCGCGTTAAACATGTCCACCGGCTCTCTCAGTGATGTGGAAGACCTTCAAGAGGTGGAGATGCTGGAGTGCGACGGGCTGAAAGTGGACTCGAACAAGGAGTTTGTGACTTCCAACGAGAGCACCGAGGAGAGCTCCAACTGCGAGAACGGGTCTCCGCAGAAAGGCCGTGGAGGCCTGGGCAAGAGGAGGAAGGCGCCCACCAAGAAGAGCCCCTTGAGCGGGGTCAGCCAGGAAGGAAAGCAGATCCAGCGCAACGCGGCCAACGCGCGCGAGCGGGCCCGCATGCGAGTGCTGAGCAAGGCCTTCTCCAGGCTCAAGACCACGCTGCCCTGGGTGCCCCCCGACACCAAGCTCTCCAAGCTGGACACACTCCGGTTGGCGTCCAGCTACATTGCCCACTTGAGGCAGATCCTGGCTAACGACAAGTACGAAAACGGCTACATCCACCCGGTCAACCTGGTGAGTCCTGGGTCGTGCCCCGCGGTGTGCGCGCGAACGCGCGGGTTGGGGGGAGTGGAACTGGGGTTGCGGCGCGGGCGTGACTCACCCACCTGGCCACCTCGGAGCGGTGGTGACTTACACGACCTAGCGCCTCTAGGGACCGGTTGCACGCTCTCCCCACCCAGCGCAGGCTCTCTTCGAGTCTCCGGATGCCAGTGATTTAGGGCAGGTTTTGACGTGGCAGCCCAATTAAACTGGGGAAGGGGAGGACTCCCCCGCGCCACTCCTGATGGCCTGAAGGCGCTGGCGTCAGAGAGTTCTGACGAGATGCTCCACACTCGACCCATCTTAATCGCTTTAGTTTTCTTTTAGCTGAGAGTAAAACTTGATTTTTCCCTTCCAATTCTTGCAAGTCCCATTTCTTCTCGGGAATACTTAGAACCATTAGATACAGATCCATTCACAGCTTCCCTCCAAATTATCCATGTAAGGGTCACCTAACTATTTAAATATTTTGCGCTTCTAAAAATGGATTAACATTTAAAGTCCAACTATTTTGAGCAAATAGAATAATCAATAGACTTGTACCAATATTACTGTAATGAATAATATGAGAATAATGTCACACATGCAAGATTTAAGAATGTAATCTCTTTTTTTAAAAAAAATGGCCATTGAGCATATTTTTAATGCAAGATTGTAACATTTCTTGATCTCATTTTCCTCAGACATTTTACTTTATAAGAAATGCATTTTATTTCCTTTTAAATTTGACTTGATTTTAAAGCCTGTAGATTCTAAGAGTAAAACAACAGTAAATTACTAGGACGTCTGTTTAGATATGACGAGAACCAGAAATTGTCCTCTGAAAAGTCAAGTCTTATCAGCAGCATTGGTGAGAGGTTCCAATTGCCTGTAAACTGATTTGGCCTCAGGAATTGGGAGGAGGAAATGCAAAACCACATTTTGCCATAAAAATATTTCTTCCAGTTAAAAAATGTATTTTTAAAATCGGATGGGTCACCTTTTACGGTCTGGACAGTACCCACCTAGAACATTTACAATCGCTGCTGCAATCCTGTTTGAATGAGCAACTTAAATGTGCTTTATTATAAAAGAGCCTGAAGAAGAAAAAGAAAGCTTTGCCAGCTCAGTAGAGTGATGATGTTAAAATGCTCGTGTAACTTTCATTAGCCCCCTCCCTTTAAAGCTAAGATTAGTTTAAAACCCCGGTGTTGAACGAAGCACCGGGGAGACCGATAGAGTGACGCCGGCCCGAGGGCCTGGAAACCCGGCCGCGGCCTCAGCCCCGGGTTAGGAAGCACTTCGACCCCACCGCGCTGATTTTTCTCCGCCCGGCCAGAGCGTCTGCCCGGCTGCGCCCTGGCCCAGCCACCCTCTGCTTTCTGAGAGATTGATTCCTTTAGAGGTTTCGCTTCCAGCCCAGTCTGGGCCCCTTCTGCTACTACTCTAAAGCCCACCACCTCCTCGGCGAGCTGGAGTTGGCGCCCAGGCAGCTTCCTTCCTTGTCCAGCCGCAGGTCGTACTAGGACACCGAGCCAAGAGCGGAGACATCCGCCCTCCACGCCCCGCGCCTGCACTTCGCACCCTCCCGGGTCTCCGGGCTCCGCGCCCTCCCCGCCCTTCCCCCAGGCCACTTACCTCCTCCACCCTCTTCTCTCCTGCAGACTTGGCCCTTTATGGTGGCTGGGAAACCCGAGAGTGACCTAAAAGAAGTGGTGACCGCGAGCCGCTTATGTGGAACCACGGCGTCCTGACCTTGGAGGTGCGAGTCTGGGAAAGGCGCGCTCCCGGGGGAGCGGCCCGGGCGGGCGACCCCTGCCCTCCCCGCGCTCTGTCTCTGCTTCCCCCTCGCAAGCTCCTCTCCCCACCCCACCCCGGAACACTTTCCAGCGACGAGGAGATTCGTTTCCAAACCAGAGGAGGTCAACTGTATTTACGGATTCCCAGCTATTTAACTTTATTAACTTCTACCGTGAATGGTTCTGCGAGCCTTGCTGGTTCAAGTGCAATATGTAATTATAAATATATAGATAATAAGAGCCTATCAATGTGTAACTTTTTGTACAATATGTTGTAAAATGTAGATCATAGAATAGCTGACTTTGACAGTCACATTTATAAAGTAATTCACTTAAAGATATATATTTTTTTCAAACAAGTTTTGCTACTTTCAAAAATAAATCTCTCTATATTGCTAAAAAGCCCTGGACTTTTGATGTGTCATATTTTTAAAAAGTTACGTGGAAGAAAAAAGTGGAAAACAACAGTAAAGTTTGATTTTTTAAAAAGGGGTTATTTTAATCTCAGTCTAATCTGTAGTCAGTGATTAAATATGAATTCCACCATGAAGAGAAACATATGCGATTCTGAGATCTTAAAAAGTCTTACAAGTTACTTTAAAACCGTTAGAAAGAGTGTAACTGTAAACAGAATAAGCAGGATTAAAGTGGAGTTACACAGATCCAGAGAGGAAAAACAGCGCGCACGCGCACCCACACAGCTACCCACCCACCCACACACACACAATCTGCTTTTCGAGTATCCCACAGCAAAGCTGCTAACAGGCTCAGAACGTAAACTCCACGTTTTATAACTTTCAGGGCGTGGATGTGAGCGCAACAATCCATGCCTGCGGATTAGTGAAGAAATGTTGGAGACCATGAAACGTACAAATTCCGTATTTTTTGAGGTGTGTTTTATGACTTCTACGCGCTGCAACATAGCTTCTATATTTATTAATAATTCATTACTTCTAACAAGCGGGCATGCCTGCCTTTTGGTTAGGGTTACCCTGTGAGTTCGGCTTCCACCACGACTTCCGGCGGGGTGGGTTTTAATTTAAACATCTTCCAGGCTTCGGAACAGCTCGGAGGGGAAGATTACATTGAGATAAACAGAGAGGCAGGCGAGGCCGGGAGGCTGGAACCCGGCTCCTCCCTGCCCTGCGCGCCCCTCGGCGGCCGATGCGCCAGATGCCACCGGGGCTGTTTAATGTTCGGGGTTATGACCGCAGTGTTTACAAGACGTCCTCGGTTATTTATACTGTTATTCCTCGCAGAGGGCCTTGAGACTTCCGCTTCATTTGCTCTTTCTTTTCTATTTCTCCGTGTTCCCGGCTCGGTGTGGTACCTGGCCTGAGGATCTCCCCACCCATCCCACCTTCTGCCCACCCCAAAGGCCCCCGTCCTGCGGGGAAGGAGGCCACGCAGCTGGTCCCCACTAGGACGCCGCTGCTCCAGCGCCCTGCTACCAAGTGTAGCTCTCCGTCTCCTGGAGCTGAGACCTCAGTGACTTTCCAGGACCTTTCTAGGTGTCAGGCAGCTACCCACCCCCAGCCCACTAAACTTTCATACACGAATTTCAAGCCCAAGTTCGCCCATTTTATTCACTTCTACCATGTACAGAGTCCTCGCCTCAACTGTCCCGAAGTTCAAGTCCGAGGACTGGTACTAGCAAGATTCAGTTACTTACCTTTTGCTGTCAGCAAACTTCCCAAGTTTCTAGGCATTTTTTTTATTTTACAGACAAAATTAAACGCTCAAAATTCAGAGTATCGGTGCAGGCAGCCCATTTTTAGTAATTTCCTCTCGCTCAGGCAGACATTTTTAAAGGTCTTGTGCTTCCTACCAAGGACTTGAAGCCTCGACGAGGTGGGAGAGCTGGCTCTGCATGGGCAACACCTACATTCCATTCTGCAACCAGCAAGGTGTTTCCTAAAAGCCCTCTGAACATTCTTTCTCACTCTTGCAAAGAAAAAATAACTGATTATAGTTTTAATCATATTCTTCTTTGGGTCTTTCACTTTAGACTTAATGTGGCTCGAGTATGGCTGCAATCTCTCCAAAAAGGAAAGCCTCTGTGTAAGTGCTGGTCAAATGGCAGGTAGTGAACTCGAGACCCAAACTGAAATCATGTCAGGCAGGAAGCTCAGTGGATGTGTGTTTATAATGTAAAAGGTATTATCTTTTTATTGCATTAATGTCTCTTTGATGCAACCTTGGATCCTTCTCACCTTTCACCTCTCCCTAATATTCTTCAGATTTATCCACAAGATAAACAAGATCTAACAAGATCATCATCAGAAATCCAAACTCCAGGGAAACTGAGAGAGAAAACAGTCTAAGAGATGTAAATAGCAGGAAATGCAGAGGTCTTGGTGGGGACACACAGTCCCAGCAGGGGCCTTAGCAGCATGGGTGTGGCATAGACTAAATGGATCAAATCCTGGGGAGGGCTTGACTGGGCTGAGGCCCCAGGAACCGGCAGTGTGACCACCCCCCTCAGATCTCCTCCACTGCTATGCAACGTACACACAAGCTCCCTTCACTTGTAGATCCCCTGCACGCAGCCCGATTCCCAGCTCCTTCTTGGCTTGTGTCTCTCCCAGACAGCACAACTCTCAGCACCTGGTGCTTGTCCTAGGTTCTCGCGGTTACGATTGGAGGAGCAGCTGCCAAACAGGAACGGCCCTCTTTGCCTTAAATTAGTAGAGGTGTGGTGAGTGTTAGGGAGGATCTTGTGATCTCCGGTTTACAAAAACTACCTTAGAAGGTGATTCCCACAGAAAGAATCAGGGGAATGATTAAGGAGGTTCAGACAGATGTGTAAGAGGGAGAATGAAGTGTTTCAGAGAAGTGTCAGTTCTCAGGAGAGCGAAGTATTCGCACTGTATTATACCAGAACCCTCCCCTCCTTAACAAGCAATTCAATGTGTTTAGCAGGTGTTTGCACTATCAAACTGCAGACTTTTTTTTTCCCTGAAAAGAGGTAGTAAACAGCTATGTCGCCATTGGTCATATATATTTAACGATTATTAAAACCTTTGCCTGATCGGACTTTTAAGCCAGTGGTTCTCTTTGTCAAGCCACCTGTTCGTTCCAACCTCCAGAATCGCTGACTGAAGAACTCAAGTGGAGCCCGAGTTCACGAGTCACCCAACCATGCTTCTGTCCCCCAACACGGGGACATTTTGAGAATCACTCTTTTGAAATGTTTTACTAGGCAAATAAAAAAAATATATAGAGGGAAAGAACACGTTGCGGTGGGGCTCCAGCTGGATACGATATTCTGTTCACTTCAAGATGGGGAGCAATGGATTCTTCGTTCTTAATTTCCCACCTGAAAAGAAAACCCCTTAGCTTAGCCATGCAGACTCAAAGATAAATGTCAGCCAGTAGGTGAGGAGAAAAAACGGATGGGTTGAGGCCCCGCTGCTCTGGGCTCTCTTGCTACCTCCAAGAAGAAAGGAAATCTGGGGTCCCGGGTTCACGCCCCGCCATGAGGTTCCGCCTTCACTCCCACGCTTCGCTTCAGGGACAGTGGTTGAATCCGCTCAGAGTCAGTGCTATGAACACGGAGAAGTTGAGCCGGAGCAGGGGTGCGGGGCGCCGGGGTGCGGCTGAGCGGAGACCGGGACAGGAAAAAGCCGTTGGCCGTGTTTCTTCCAGAGCTAAAAGCGAATGGAAATAGGCTGGCAGAGGACGGAGACTTCGAGCTCCAAGCCTGAGGCCACACGTCACCTTTGTGACCCTCTCCCTGCGGCCGGGGACAGCGAGAGCCTCCACCGCTGCTCAGAGCGGCGGCCAGGGCTGGCCCTGGGAGAGCGCGGGCGGCCGGGCTCCGGGGCCCACGTTGCTCCACAGCTTTGCGTCTTCCCCCAGGTCTGGCTCCGCTCGGGGAAGTTCGCCTGGTGCCAGCGGCGTTCCTGAGAGTCCTTCCGGCTTCCTGTGGGCGTCTGGGCGGTTCGCGCCTTTGATCTTCCGAACCTTGCAGCCTGGGCTGCTCCAGCCTCCTCCCCCAAACCACCCAAAAGATTAGCTTCTGAACCCCTCCGGGCAGAGGGAGGAGAGAGGGTGGGAAAAGGCGGGCAGAGTAGCCATTGAGAACGCTGCGGAGTCCAGAGGCCCGATCCCAGGAGCAACGTCACACCGTGCCCGGTACTCGGCCTCCGCCCCAGGACATCACACCTCCACGGACTTGGAAGGGGAAGGAATTCTGACCGCGGAGTGGGATGGAGACGGGAGACGCAGGGAGACGAGGAAGGCGGAACCTGGGAGGAGGGCAGTGGGGGATTCTCAATATTGAGCTGCCAGAACGTGAACTTTTCATTGAATCTATGTGCAAACTAAGAAGAAAAGCACAGCAAGCAGACAGGGAGGGACCAGACGGAACCTAGGAGGGTGAGAGGCTTGAGTCGATTCCTGCAAGACTCAGATAAATGTATTCATCCCTTTTCCGGCAGATGTTATTCAGTTTTTTTATTTATTAGGTTGAAAGGTGCTTTAATAGTGGAGATGTGAGATACGGTATTTTATAACAAAGTAATGTTCACACGATTTGATTTTTAAATTAAACCAATTGGTGTTGAGGATGTCAGTTGTTCCTTTTCTAATACTCACCCCCACACACCAAAGATCAAACTCAGGACCTTGCACTTGCAAGGCAGGCACGGCACCACGGAGCTACATCCCCAGCCCTATTACCTCCTAGAGAGGTAGACTTGATTCTATTTTAGTGGAAAGAAAGTTTGACTGATTCTCGAGAAAGGTCCTAGACTTTTCATCTTAGTTTTCCCGTCTATAAAACGGGTATGACAATGACTGCTTTGGTAAAACGATGTGCATATGGGCGATGTCTGGTGTATGATAGATACTAATTAATATTAATTCCCCCTTCTGTTGCTCATTAAAATAAACAGTGCATGAAATCGTCTTGAGTGTGATTAAAAGAGGTCATCATTCAGGCTCGCTTCTTCTTCAGCGACACCTCACCACTTTCTCCGCAGTTGGTCCTGCCCTTAAGTCTGTGTTTCAGCAATTGCCACTCTATTCGTAATAGATCGTTGTGATTTTTTTCCTGTCTCTGTTACTTAGTTTGTCTCCACTTCTGTTGGTTCCATGAGAACAGAGAGCAGGTGCAGATGCTTCCTTGGTCTGCCGACCACCTAGCTCCGGCCTAGGCACAGTGAGCACTCTACAAGGAGTGCGTAAACCTTAAAGATAAGCTTCCTAGAAACACCTCTGTCCGTGGATTAAGGACACGCTGTACCTCAAGGGTCACACAGTCAAGTACATGTCTAATTTTAATTTTAGATTTGCTGATATACCAAACTTCTCCTGAAAAGAATATCATCAAAATCATTTACTGCTCACGAATCTTACTTTCAGGCTTCTATCTCCCACTCAATAACTCTTTTCTTTACAATTGTTTTCTTGACAATCATATTTTTATTCCCTAAAAGAAAAGCTTTTATGTACTCATAACACTTTCCGACATCAAACATGTGGTGCTTTCTCCATACTAACCAATTCTCCAGTTTTAAATGGAGTGAGTGGGTGTTGTACTGTTGGTTCAGATCTAACATCTGTCTAGAGTTATCATCGGACTACAGTACTTATCCCATTTAAAGATCAAATTTCTTACCAATAGGCTATAAATCAGAAGTTTGCTTCACTCTGCTAGAATTGGACAATATGTAACATTTGTACCTAAAACTCAGGAAACCATTTACTTACACTTAGGTTTATTATAAGAGATATTACAAATGATATAGGAGAACATCCTGATGAAGAGGTACATAAGGAGAAGTCTGGTAGGGTCTTTCTTGAGCACAGTTGTTTCTGTCCACATGGAGTTGGCATGTATCATCCTTCCAGCACATGAATGTATTCATCACCCCAAAAGCTCTCTGAACCTGTAGCTCTTGGTTTTGATGAAGGTTTCAATACATGATCATGACTGATCAAATCTTTGACACTGGTGACTGAACTCACCAGTGAACTCAGCTCTTTGCCTCTCCTTGAAGGTAGGGAAAGGGTGAAAGTTTCAACCCTCTAATCATAAGTTTGGTTTGCTTGACAAGAAAACCTTATCCAAGAGCTACCTGGAGACTCCAGCACCAGGCAGCTCATTAACATACAAAAGCATCCACAGGATACCTAGGATCTTAGAAACTTTTATGCCAGGAATCAGGACAAAGACTAAATAGCTTTTTCTTACTATACCACAACATTAAATTCTCAAGAAGGAGTAAAAGAAATTCAAGACAACCATAAATCCAGAAAATAGTAGGAGTTATTTAGTTTTAAGGAGCAAAATTCCTTTCTAACAAGTTCAAATAAAAAGGGAAATGAGGTATTGTAAAGCCGGTCCAAGGAAGCTGCTAACATCTCCTGCCAGAAAATAAATACTAACCAGAACTTAAGGGAAAATCTACCAGGAGTCAAATTCCTCTCCAGAGAACTCCAGTCCTTTTCCTCTGGTTTCTCTGCCAATCACCTATATTTCCTCTTGTGTAGTCTGATTTCTGTGTTAGCTAAATTCATACTATTCTTGGACTTTCACTGAATTTGATTCATTAAGTTGTTGTCTGTGGCCTGAATTCTCCAAGAACATCTAAATGCGGATCCTATTATCTGAATGTCCATCACACATATCTTGAATTTGAATTTTTAGGATATGGACCATTACTGACTTGTTCTTAGAGGTTCTGATTGGATTTTCCAGATCAGTTGAGTAGCTCTTGTGATATCAGCTATAGCTGGCCAATGATGGATAGAAAAGTTGGCTGTTTGCTGAGGCAGATCTTTTCAGCTAGGGGTCCTGGGTAAGACAAGAGTCCAAAATCTGTGCACTACAAATGTAATAGAATGCAATCAGCTGTGTTGTCTGCACATGTATTACCTGATTTTATTCTACCTCAAAAAAGGAAATAAAGAGGAAAAGACTGTGTTCTTGGTCCTATTGTGTCTGTGATAAGGGAAATAGTGGGGATAATAAGAAAACATATTCATATATTCTAAATGATCTACCTTATGGAATCGAATAGCTATCAAGAAAATCACCACTACCTTTTAGCCAGTAAAATGCTATTATTTGCCATATTTAAGAAACACGAATTCCGTTTCAACTTTCTTAATTTGTTTCATCCATTTGCATTTCACAAAGCACATTTATATATTCTATCATATTTTATCTTCATACCAACCCTGGCCAGGAAGTATGTCATATCCACTTTTCATAGAATAAATGAAACTCAGAGAAGGGGGAATGGTCATATAGTAAATAAATGGCAAGGTTGAATATAGAATTATTATATTTCATGAAAGTCAAAAAAATTCCTGCCTTGAACATTTCTGCCTAGAAGATTCTCCAGCCTAGACTTAAGAAAGATACCTGTCTAAATGAGAAAGAAATGTTTCTAGTTGAATCATGACATTTTCAAGGTAGAATTTAAAGTGTCATGCTTATATAAGGATCTCTTAGAATTTTCTGTGATTTTGCTTAAAGTCTCCATAACTTCATGTATTACCAACTCAGCCCCTAGACAGGGGTGCTACTGGGAGCCTGGTGGGCCATCTGTAGGTCACTAAGGGACATGCAGTTGGCAGGGACCATGAGACTCTGGTCTCTTCTGCTTCTTTTCCCTCCTCAGCAGTGAGGTGAGCAAGGCCACGTGCTCCACGACGTGCTGTCAGAGATCCAAAGCATTAAGAACAATCAATTATTGAATAAAACCCTCAAAACTTTGAACCAAAATAACCCTTTTCTCTTTATAAATTAATTATACCAAGTATTTGCTATAATTATGGAAAGCTATCTAACACATAATTCTTTATAAGTGTATTTTGTCACATCTAAAGATTCATAAAAGAAATTATAAAAATTATAAAATATTCTGAAAGGTAATTTATATTCAGAACAGAATTCTTTCCCAGTCATTCATGTATAGAGCTTGGAGCTAACTCATCAAAGATGGCCTCATTCGTCTGGCAGGTAGCTGGCTAATTATTGGTTGGGGTATAAGGATGACTGAACCATCCCATTGGCTAATTTCACTTATTCTTATAGCAACTGGGAAAAAAAGCCAAAGATTCAAAGCTTCCTGAGCCAAAAAAACATATTGTCATCAGTGCAGTGATCTCTTGGCTGAAGCCAGTCCTGGTCTTTCAAAATGCAAAAGACAGGAAAATATAGTAGATTTTATATTTTGATGTGAGAAACTTCAAAGCCACATTTTACAGAACATGGAGACAGAGGAGCGTGCAAATTTGTGACCATTTTTATAATTAGAACAAAACTTTTCATAAAATATCTTATTTGGGATCTAGCTCTTATGAAGCACTTTTGACATTCAATTGTCAATATCTAGTTATTTCAACCCAATTTTGCCCTCTGGATTATTATTAAGAATATTTATGAGAAGAATTCTCCTTTATTATAGCTAAGATTTTCTTTCAAGCCATTCATAGCTGTCCTGTAAGTTTCAACACTAGCACTTTCTTAATTTTTTCAGAAAGCATAAAGAAAATATATAAATTTTTGCACCAATTTTTCCCGTGCTTATTACTACAAATTTGAAAGTTCTGTGGCCCTTGTTGCATAGTCTGGGATGTAATAGGCTCAGTGGTGGCTCCAAATATATCAGACCCTAATCCCTAGGAACTATACTAAATGGTATGTTTTTTGGGAAGAGAGTCTATATAAATACGAGTAAGTTAATGATGTTGACATGAAGACAGTATCAGTGATTGTCTGAATGGCCACTAACTGCCATTACCAATGTCCTTGAAATAGTAAAGGAGGAGATGGAGTGAAGATAGTTTAGAGTGAAGAGGCACAAACAGGTATACCAGCAGCCTCAAGAAACTGGAATGCAAAGAATGGACCCTTCCCTGGCACCTCCAGAAGGAGTGTTGTCCTGTGGACACTTTGAATTTGGTGCAGTGAAACATACTGAACTCTTGGCCTCCAAAACTAAGATAGAATAAATTTCTGGTTTTTAAAGCTCTATTTATGATAATTTATTACAAACACCACGGGAAGCTAATCCAGCTTGTGACAGACAATCCTTTGCATGCATGTCAGCAACAAGATGTGACAGGGTCATCTACTTATGGTTTACTTCATTCTTTGCATTATTTAGAGCATTTGTTAATAATGAAATACAGAATTAAGGATAATATCTCAAAGATGCATGCATTCATTACTATGTATTACTTCTCTATTATACATTTTGGGCATAAATTTTTTTCTCATATGGAATTAAAAATTAATATTTTAAAAGACATTTTAACTGCAGTTAAATCTAGTAGGACCACTACCAATAGCATAGATAGGCAAACAAAGACACCAATGTTAAGGTACAAAAATCAACTTTGGTGGTGTGAAAATGTAGGGGAAGAAAATTCATGGTAGGCTGATGATAAACGGTGATTCGTTTCAGCTGATACACCGTCACTGACTATCCACTGCATACAGAACCCTGTACTGAGAGGGAAATAGAGAAGTAAGATGACATATTCTTGACCCCAACTTGGATCTTTCTAGTAGTTGCAGGATCTCTTCCCTGTAAGGTTGACACAAGTGGAAAAAAGGCTGGAACCCATTAATATTCTCATAGAAAGCTTGTTTGGGTCCTTTATGCAAAACTGGTGGTGAAGGTTAATTTGGCATATCCTTGAAAGATACTATCTAAATCAAAACATTAATTAATTTTTAGCCTCCATTTCATGAACGCAAACACCTCCCATATACGCACCATGTGAAATGAGAAAAAGAGGAGAGAAAAAAGCACATTCATAGAAAAACACAAGAAAACATCAGTCTGTCAGTCCTGTTTACACTGTAATTAGGCAGAATTTGCCTCAATATTTCTTCCTCATACACTCAGAGATGGAGAAACTTTGATTTGCAGTGTTTGTGGCACTTTTTGTGCACCCTAGAGGTACAGTGGACTCCAGGCCGTTAGATATGTCTGCTGGTCCTTGAGCGCTCCCCCTTCTCCAGTTTGTTCTCCTGTCTGCCAAAGTGTAAAGGACTGGGGAGTCTGGACAGACTGCTAAATGAGCTTTGGGTTCCCTCTGCAGACAGGGCTCTGCTGAGCTCCTGAGAAGGTGACTGCACGAAGTTGTCTGCATCTATCTTATGACTGGTACCTTCAGTTGTATCAGGGGTGAGGGACAGTGTGGCTGATCAAATTTTGAGTCTTCAGCAGAGGTCCAAAGGGGCCTGTCAATCTCCACCCCTTTCCTGCACAATAGCCCCTGCAGCAGTTCCCATCTGCTCTTTCTATAAAGGTGAGCAGCCCTTCAGAAAAGACCACTCCTTTCTGACTTGTCTATACCAGATTCTGCCCTACCTCACCAAGGTCACTCTCCAGCTCATGACTTCAGCAGTGTTCGGGGCTCACAGAGTTCAGCAGCACTTGGCTGGCAGTGGGAAAGTTTCCACGCGGGCATCAAGCTCTGCAGTGCTTGGAGGGTGGGTAGTGCGTGGTACCCCATGGACATGGGCACAGAGCTGCACTACTCCAATGTCTTTTCTCCTCTCCGGAATCACAGGGTCGCAATCACTTTCTGCCCCACAGATCTCTCAATGTCTGGCTCCAATTCCCCAACCAGGCCTGGGTCTGCATTCCTTTCTCTCCTGAGGGCTGGCCAGTTGTAACTGAGTTGCCCTCCTCTGAATGATTCTCTGGCTTTCTGTTGCCCTGAAGGTATCTCACACAATGAGCTGTTCTTCCAGTGAGGGGGAAGTTGGAACCAGCAGGCACTGCACAGTGGTTGTTGGGCTGAGAGCCAGCTGGACTCTGCTCTTACTTCCAAGGCTCAGCTGTGTTTTCAGGACGGTGTGTTCGCCAGACCTGGGATGCTGTCAGTGGTGCAGGGACCAAGGAACTTCCCTGCTTCTTTTTCTAAACACCCTTGATACTGAAATCCATCTGGTGTGCTGCTGCTTCAAGTTACCTGCCCATATAAGGGTCTTCGTGCCCCTATGTTTCAAATGTCCACATTTCTTGATGTACATCTTCCGACTGTCTCCTGGGTACTGCTGTCTATAGTCAGCCCGGTGATTTCCCTTCTCTGAGGAACTTTTAAGGGCTCAGTAGCAGAGCCCATACACGAAGGCCTGGGTTCAATCCTCAGCACTTAAAAGGAAAAAAAATTAAACAGTAAATAAGCAATTATAGCTAGACAAAGGATGAAGGGGTATTTAATAAAAGAAGATACATATAAGACAAAAAAAGCACATAGGATATGTTCAAAATTATTAGGAAATGCAAAAATCCCATAATGAATTATCCTGAAGAAGGGATAAAGAGAAAAAGAAAAAAATCAAAAGCTACTGAATATGCAGAGAAATTGAATATTCACACACTGCTGCAAAATGTATAGTCACTCTGGAAAATAGTTTTAAATGTACATGTACCAGCTCCCATAAGGAATTCATACAGTAGGTACTGCAGAGAGGTACGAATGAAAAAACTAATATACAATTATCATCAAATGTCAGTCATTTATTTCAGAGAAAACAAGACTTGTATTTACAGAAAAAAAACTTGCACATGAAGCTTCTAACAGCTTTATTCCTAATAGCTTCAAAATAGGAACAACCCGGCCATCTTTCAACACAAGAACTGATTAAACAAAGCTGGTACATTAAGTTGACGGATACCGCTCAGCACTAAGAAAGGAAGATGAACTATTAAGACAGATAACAACCTTAACGATCGGTAGAGAAGGATGTTAAGTAAAAAACTCAGTCCCAAGGTTGCAAAATAACACTCTCAGGGAAAGAAAGGGTTACTGTGTTGGCTAGAATAGTGTGCCCACCCGATTATCAGGTGGACACTGGGATGCTGCTGAGCCTGCAGGCAGGGAAGAACACACAGGAGACTCTGCAGTGTTTCTTAGTGCAGTCAGCTCTTGTCACTCATGGTAGTTGTGTTCTACAAAGTAGCAACAAGCACTGAGGGAACCAATGCTCCTAGGGGTATGTGTATACATTTGAAATATATACAAACACATCTGACATAAATATCAATGGTAAATCCTGAAAAGGATTATCTGTTCGGCTGACTTGACAAAAGTGAAAATTGTATAACTGCTTCAAAACAAAAAGGGTTGATATATACATACATACATATATATATATATATATATATTTTTTTTTTTTTCCCAGTAAGAGAAAGGTTCAGAAATGTGAAGTGATTTATTGGAAGCCACCCCACTGATCAGCAGAATTGGGATTAAAATCCCATCCACTTTCCTGCCCTGCCCCCTACCCGTCACATCTACGTGAGCACTGAAGAAACAAGCCATTAGCTTGTTGGTACCTCAGTTAGAAATATGCTGGGCAGGGAAGCCACCTTTCCCTCCGCTAGTAACAGGTCATCCAACAGCCACAGAAGGCTGCATTTCAGCTGGCCCAGTCCCACAACGGAGTAAGCCAATTCCTGCAATAAATTTCTTGATCAGTGGTTGACCCTTCTCCGATATACCAGGCTAAAGAGAGCAAGGGCTTCAGACAGAATCGAGCTGGATCGTCAGCTGAAGCCAACTTTCAGATGGATTATCCTACACCATCCAGACAGGACCACTGCGGTCAGGGGTCCTTCAGACTAGGGGACAAAGACACAAAGGCCAGTCAGGGTGGCGAGGCATGAGAGAGACCAGCCCAGCATCGGGGACTTGAAAGGCACAAAAGCAAGAAACAAAAACAGAAAAAGGAAGAGCCCCTCGAGCAAATGCTGCCAGCCTTTCAAGCTAAAATCTTCCTGAGAGCTGCTCAACTCTTCATTTTGGTCGAGTCAAACCAACTTGGGACTGTACCCTTTGAAACTGTAAGACAACTGATTTGCCACTGAATTGGTGATAGCAGTTTGTTCCAGTAAAAATAGGAAACTTATATCCCAAATCTACAGAAGGTGTCCTAAAATTTGCACAGACTAAAAAATGGAAATACATAAATCTAGTTTATAAACACGTGTAGTACATTTGTATCTATATGCTCACTTTGTTTCTAAAATATGTAAATACATATATATAAATTTTCATTAAACCATTATGGCACTGACCTAATTTGTGCTTCATCAAACAAATTTTTTAAAAAAGTGTCCACAGGGTGAGCTTCTGTGTAGGGAAGGTTTACACTGAAGTTTCTGCCAAGTGTACCACAGCAGGCGTAAGATTCAAGACAGAAGCATTTGTACAAGCTTTTACAAAGAAAATGTTCCAAAATATCTGCTGATTTTGTGATCTTTGAATTCCTTATTCAAATTGAGAATCCAGAAGGGACAGGTAAGTGGAAGAAGGAATAAAAATCTGGTGAGAGTTTGGAAGACGCTGCGCGTGCTGTGGGCTGAGCCGGGAGCCCCTTCCACGCTCGGTCCCGGGGAGAGACCACAGGCCCTCTCCTGGGCGGGAGGCTTTCCGCCGGTTACTCCAACCAAACAGACTGCTCCAAACACGGCTCCTGCGGAGGGGAGGAGGTGACCCCTGCCTGAGCCCATAGTCAAGATGGGGACACCCTGAGCTTGTCAATTCCTGGAGACAGAGCAGACACAGGTCACCTTGGCCCAGTCCAAACTCCACCTGGAGAGGCAGAGGGACCGAAGAGCTAAGTCCACAGATAACACCTCAGGCAAGCTTCTGAGTTGATGTACCTCCCTAGGACTCAGGGCTGAGTCTACAGCGAAAGGGGGGCTCTAAGTATCTGCTGCTGTGAAGGAAATGGAGCCACGTTGTAATGACGCCCTGTCCGTATAACACCTGGGCCGTCCCTTCCTGTTTCATCTTTTGAGAAAGAAGGAGGACGAAAGAGGGACTTTGAGTAACCCAACTGCACGTCCCAGCTCCACCGCCAGCTCCAAGCACATCTGTACAGGGGAGCTGAGGTGGAACGCAAAATATTTCTATTAATGTCTTGAGTTTGGCTTTCTGTTTGCTAAACTGATAGTCTGTGACACTTAGAACTGCCCTCTTCCTCAAAATTAGCAAAAAGAAAAAGTTATGGGGCTTGCCAAACTTTCATTCATTGAAATAAGAATAACTTCCCCCTAGTAAGCCCTTTGTGAAAAAGAGACAGACGAGTTGGGCACGTGCCTGTAATTCCAGCATTCGGGAGGCTGAAGCAGAAGATAAAGATTCAAGGTAGGCTGAGCAATTTATTGTCTTAACAAGTCTTAAAAAAAAAAATGCTAGGGACTTAGCTCTGTGGTTCCAGCACCTGCCTCCAAAGTGCAAGGTCCAGAGTTTGACCCTTAACACCAAAAAAAATTTTTTTAAGAATATAGAGTTGTACATAATGGAGTAGTATTTTACCATAAAGAAGGATATACGTGGGTCATTTGTGGGAAAATGAATGCAGCCTGAAACCATAAGGTTAAATGAAATAGCCCAGAGACAAAAGCTGAAATATTGTATAGTTCTTCTTATATAAGATATCCACTATATATGTAACTTAAAAACAAAACTAGGGATAGATAATAGGAAACAGGGAGATAGATATTTTGCAAATTAAAAAGGAGCCAAGAGATTAAGGGCGAGGGTAGGGACAGAAGGGTGAGGAAGAAGAACGAAGATGTGCTATGAACTTGCAAAACCTCCCACGGGGAATGTAATCATGCACTACCAACGTGTACTAATAAAAACATCTTAGAGAGCCTGGGGTGTAGTTCATTGTAAAGGCCCTGATCCAATTCCTAAAAGCACAGAAAAGAGGCCATAAGAAAATTGGGAAATAAGTACTCAGAGCATTTGGGTTACATCAGCATATAAGTCCTGTTCATGGCAGGGACTGTTCGAGCCACACAGTGCCTTTCCAGTGAGATTGGGAAACCAGGACTATCGCTTTCCTCCTCAGCTCCTTGTTATACACAGACTGGACACTTGTCAAGTTCCCTTTCCTCAGACCCATCCGTATAGAGTCTAATGTATTCTTCTTTCACTTTATTTTTTTAAAATTCAAGTCTTTATTGGTACATGATGAATACCCATCATCATGGCATTCAACATTGACAGTTTGTACCAGAATATGTCACGACTTGATTCTTATATTTTTTCTCCTTCCCCCACCCACTCTGCAACCCCTTATTTTTATGGATCGGTTTCTTCCTTTGCCTTTTTCCTATGCTTGTTGCTAATAAAGGTCCAGATTGCCCCAAGTCTTATTACTGTGACAGTATTTCGCTCGCCTCGTTGCTTAGGTCTTAGTGTCTTGCCCCAATTCAATCTATTTCAAACCGAATCTTTATGAGATCATGGTACCTCCCATGATTACTTACCTGACATCCAAAGCATTTGGGAATCTACTTTCTTCCCAACTTTATTTCTACTCTTTCCATAGCCAGAGTGTTTGTCCCAGATAAATGGGTACACGTCTGCCTGGACAGTCCCTTCGATCCTGGCTACGTCGCAGCTGTGTCAGATCTCTTCTCCCCTTTAAGATCCAGATCAAGCACCCCTCCTCGGGAAGCCTCTCCCAACCAGCTTGGCTCAAGTGTTACTCTGCAGTGGGAGTGAGGGACATTCCAGCTCTAGTCAGTATCATCTGCCTAATTCTACCTAATCACCAGGAGAGACAAACATCTGCAGGGTCCTGTCAGTGATGACAACATCAGTCTTGACCAGACAGTGAAATTCGAGCCTCAGAACCAAGGGTGGATTAACAACAAGGGAGATTCAGGAAAGAAACAAAATCTCCGTTAGGAGTGAGAACTTCCCGGGAGTATGCAGGGACACGGAGGACGGGCTCACAAGAAAGAAACCTTAGGGTGGAATAGAGTTCGTTGTGTTTTCAGAGTGCAGGAAGGTCATCTGCGTTATCAGGGTCCAGTTAGAGGGCAGAAGCCCCTAAGCACCATGACGGCATTGGGAGCAAACGCCTGCAGTAACCCATTTCCTTCAGGACCCTATTTCTTCTTTTTCCACAAGAAAGAACTTTTAAAAGGTTAACTAGCGTAGGAGCCTGACGGGGAAAGGGGAGCCCTAGGATTGAGGACCCGCTTGGAGGAGGCGATTCCCCCTCTCTAAGGTTGGGCTTCAGGTTTTCTGGAAAGCCCACTGAAGAGCGAAGTCCCAGGTGGGGTGCACTGAGCCGAACCGGAACGAGGGGTTTCCGCAGGGGCAGCAGGCAGGGAACCCCCTTCCCAGGAGCTAGGGCAGAGGCTGTGGGGCGGAACCACCGCAGGTGAGGATCAGTCGGTGTCCGTCCTCCAAAGTGTTAGGGAAAGCCAGTCCGCAAGAGACGTCACGCTGGAGAAGCTCGTGTCCAGCCTCCTGAGAAGAGATCCCCAAGGGAAGGCGCTGCTTGCTGGCCACCAGATACCACCTGGCTAGTCCACCAAAGGAGCCCGGGGACAGGGCTGCGGGAGAATGCGGCAGAGGCCTCTTTCACTTGCAGCGCTCCTGCAGCGCCTTCTACTGACAACATTTAGCATAGCGCCAGCTGCAAGGGAGAAACGCTTACCAAGCCCAGCTCCAGGGTGAATAGCACCCAAGCTGACAGGTCAGGCGTTCACATCTTCAACACGGCCAAATCATTTGCTTCCTCTGTGCTTATTTTTCTATTCGTCTAACAAAATGGATTTGTATACTACTTTGTGAGGTTCCCAAATCCCAGCGTTTCTCCTCCGCCACCATGACCATCAAAAACTTCCAAGGGAACTAAAAACCTTGATTGATATTAGCTCTATGATAACACAAGTGCTATAGGTAAACAAAAGTGAGGTTCAGCTACACACAGCTATTGAACCTGAGCTATTGCGAGCAGAAAGTTGGTGTTCTATTCACTATCTAGGCCTGAATTTCTCATCAAGAGAGTAAAATTTTATGATATGCTAGAACATTACATATTCTAAACTGAAGAGGTGGTCCCTCCATTAAAGTCTGTTCTCTGAGAAATCTGGCCACAATATTTCAGATGATACGATTCCTATAAATGTTTTCAATGCACAGTGGAAGTCAAGCTCGCCCACCCACTTCCTGCAGCCCTGGAGACTGAACTCAGAGGCTGGCACATGCTAGGCAGGTGCTCTCCCACTGGGTTTCATCTTGAGCCCCTTTCAAATACTTACAGTCCTCCTGCCTCAATTTTCCAAATAGCTAGGATTGTAGGCATGTGCCACCGTGTGAAGCGGAGGGTAAGTTTCTCCGGTGAAATGTGGTGGCTTTTTGTGAGCACAAGTTAACTGTGCACAGAGCTCAGCTCTCACGGAGCTCGCAGGGAGCATTACAGTGCTGAGTACTGTGCTTTTTCTTTTCTTTTTGCATAATTTTTGTCATAGTCCAGGAACTACTATCTGATTTTCTAGAGTGGAGAGGTGAAATACCAAAATAATCACTGAAGCATTCCACTGGAATTTATATGGAAATGCATCTGGCTCCAGGGATGAAGCTCTTGGCCATGGGGAGCCAAGGCCCATGCACTTGACCTCGGCTTCATCTTCTGTGTAGAACTTAAATTTTATGTTTTAAAAATATACAGTTAGGCTACTGCATTTTTCAACTACTTTCAATTAATAGAAGAAAGGGCTCCTGTGAGATGATTAGAGTCCTTTAGGAATAGTAAGCTGTCTTACAGGGAATAGCTCATGTTTAAGCCTTTCCAGTACTGGGTAAGGAGTCTCAGAGGAGGCAGCCCCGGCTCGACCCGCGGAGGCGCGTGGGCGGCTGCCAGGTGCGGCCTGCTCTGCGGTGGCGCAGGGTGATGACAGCAGAGGGTGGGGCGCTCCCTGCAGACTTGGTTTCCTCGGCCTCGCCCTCTGTCGGCCTCACTTTCCCCAGCCTCGCGTCTTGTCCTGGCCCGGTTCACTAGAAGCATCACATTCCCAGGGAAGCTCTTCATGACCTGAAGCCACGAGTTCTCTCCTCCCTCCGCTTTGTGTTTAGCAAAGGTAGAGCTCAGTGTGCAACACTCTGACTACAGCAGGACTTAACACAACGACTGATGGCAAAATCTATCAAAATGTTTCTTACATCCTTGCTGCACTTCATAATCACTGAACTCTATTTCTGAAAAGAAGCAAAGATATAAATTTTGAGAATTTAGTAGCCTATAACACTATTTCACTTGATTTTTATCTTCATTAAATAAAATCCCATATATCTCTGCCTGCTCATTCTCTGCTGAGGACCCATGGACACCTGTCCATTACTCTTCCTATGACTTAAGCTCTGTTGCTAGATCTAATGGTCGTGCCCGGAGTTCCTGATATAGCCCAAAGAGAGGTCCATGCTTCCGTAGCTATCACTGGGTCATGGTAACAATTACCAAAAAATATTGCACGTTACTGTTATCATTAATGGAAATTCCCACTTTCACATTTTGGTATAAAATCCTCCTTCCTGTTTCCATATCATACCACAAGAGGGCAGTCTTGCTTCTCACATCCTCCCCTACATTTCTGTAGTGGAGATCCTTTTGTTTTCTAGAACACATAATTTAAGATTGCTATTATTTTTCTTCCTTTAGTGTTTCGTAGAACTATGAGCCAAACTACTTGAACTTGAAATTTTCTTTGTAGAAAATTTTGTAATTTTGATTGGAAGACTTCATTGTGGGAAAATATTTTCCTAGGAATTTGTCTTTATTTTCAAATTATTATAGGAATGTTTATCAGATGCTCTAATTATTTTTAGTGACTAACATATCTACAGTAAAGTTTTTTTTTATTTCTGATGATTATTTCTACATTTGCTTTGCAATCTCAATTAGGTAGATATTTATAATTTTTAATATTTTAGAAAGTAATATTAGACCTATTTTCTCTGATTGTTATTTTATTAGTCCATTAATATTTTTTCTCCTTAACTTATGTAAGATTATTATTTTAATTTCTCATGAATGATAAAATCAATTTCAGCCTTCCTTCTTTGCTGATATATATGCATGCAAGATTTAAATCACCTTTTTCAGTATTTCTATATTAGCTAGATCAAGTTTGCCAAAACTATATTTCATATCATTCAGCTTAAAATATTTCTAATTTGTCCTATGATTTTCTCTTTAAGGCATGATTTATTTGGAAGAGAATTTCTTGATTTTTTGAAACATACAATAATTTTCATATCTCTATTACTTTTAATTTTTATTGTATTGTTCAGGGCACATGTTTGTCTAATTTCAACCCATTCGTATTTATTCAAATTTTATAGTCCTGTGATTTGTAAATTTTTATATTTCATGTGGGCTCAAAAATATTGGATTGTTCCCGTGTGTGTCTCTGTGTGTGTGTGTGAGTGTGACTGTGTGAGCATGAGTGTGTATGTGAGCGTGTGTGTCTATGCGTGTGAGTGCGTGTGTGCGTGTGTGTCTGTGCGCGTGAGTGTTGTGTGAGTGTGTGTGTGTGTGTGTGTGAGTATCTGGTAAAATGTTTCCTTTGTGCTATGTTAATCTTGCTTATGAATCACGGCAGTTGGGTGGAGCATCCTCTGGATGTGCTCCAGGATCGAGCCCGCAGACAGAGCACACTTGTGGGCATGAGGGTGGGTCACGAGGCATGACTTGGGTCTGTGTCTGACTCCTTCCCCGTCTTTCTGGCACTGAGTCCTGCTCTGTTTCTGGCTGCTGTTAAAAGCACCTTCACTCTGACACACATCTCCCCATCGGAGACTCTCTGACCATGGACCAGAACTCTGAGACCAACTATCCTCTCCTTGTTTAAGTCATGGGTGGCCCAGCACTGGGGATCTACTGTTGTTTTAAATGCTTTTTAAATCAAATTCTATGAAAGGTTAAGAAATATATTCCATCCCATAACATACATTTGTACCTTTTTCCTGGTAATTCTCTCATTTTCCCTGTATATATATTGAGGCTTTGTTGATAGCTACGTACAAATTTTTTTTTTTTTTTTTTTTTTGAGACAGGGTCTCGCTTTGTGGTTCAGGCTGGCCCTGAGCTCAGCCTCAAACTCACATCACAATCCTCCTGCCTCTGCCTCCCGAGTGCTGGGATGACAGGCGTGAGCCACCACGCCCGGCACTGTGGTATGTGGTACTGGTTGCTGCTGGGTGTGGGTCTCCACACCCAGTATTGT
>PVIR01022339.1:0-28306 GCA_004026965.1 Petromus typicus
CCCTCCCCTCCCCACCCCTCCAGCCTGCACCACTGAAAACCACCTGTTTTGCATTTTGAAGGCCTGAAAGCACCCCCACCCCCCACCCTCAGAGACCTCCCACCGAGTTCCAGTTTCCAGCACGGCACATTGGAGTTCTTGACTCTCAGCCGAAGAACAAATTAAAAGTCACAGATTCTGAACTCACGCGCATGATGCCACTTTTTCTTCCTGGCTCTGCTCACCCATGCAGGACACAAAGTCTTGTAAAGTCCCATGCCTGGCAGCCCCAGAGATGGTCGTTAGACCTGTCAGATCCGAGGGTCTGCAAAAGTCAGCATTATGCCAGCAGGACTCCACATAACCCTAGTCCCTGTGCACGTGCTTGAAACAGTTTAATAAGCAAAACTACGACACCATTATGTCACGTACTAGAAAACCACAAGCACAAGTAAGCAGGTTCACATGTCCATGCGTGACAAAGGGAACCACTGACTGGCAGCTTCTCAATGTCTAGTGATGCCAATCTGTTCAGTACTTTTTTTAGCTTTCTGCTAGCATTTGCTACTGAGCAAGTGCGAAGAAGGTCAAAGGTTGGAGAAAAACTTTCGGAAGATTAAAAAGTTTAAAGCCACTGAGCTCTCCCAAAGCAGGAAGTAGAATAATGGCTTTTCAAATATGTGCACTTCTTGATATTGGGAACATGCAAATACGTCACCTTGGGTGGCAAGGAGGTCTCTGCAGGTGCAGCGAAGGTAAGAGTCCTGAGATGGAGACAGCTCCCCAGAATGTCTGGGGCCACCTGATGGACTTACAAGGGCCTTTGTAAGTGAAAGAGAGAGTCAGGAGCAGAGGAAGATGTGGAGACGCGGAACTGCTTGTTTTGAAGATGAGGAGAAAGTCTATGTGCTAAAGAATACAGGAAACTTCTAGAAACTGGAAAAAAAAATCAAAGGAATGGATTCTCTCCAGAGCCTCCAGTAGGAACAAGGCTCTGCCAACATCTTGATTTTAATGCTATGAGACTTTTGACAGTTTCAGACTTTTGACCTCCAGCACTGTGATATAATAAATTTACCTTACTTTAAGCCACTATATTTGTGGTAATTTATTACAAAATAAAGGTTAACACTACCTGTGAACTTAACTGTTTGAGAAAAGCACATTTTCTTTTAGGTTTGCTGGGAACTCTCCAGAACAACACAGAAAATAAGTGTTCCTATTCATTTTTCTCAAGAGCTATCATTCGCCATTTACTCAGTCCTTCACTAAGCCAGAACCTTTACCATTAGATGGACCAGCAAGAACCTTCTGAGAGGGCCAGCGATGTAGCTCAGGGTGCACACCCACTTGACAAGCTCAAGGTCCTGAGTTTGATTCCCAGCACTGACAAAATAAAATTAAATGGGGAAAGTTCCAAGCAAGTATCTGGATAGGGAACTGGGATCCCTTGAGGTACACTTGTGGCTGAGTGGCAGTGTCCTGGCACCAGAGAACAAGGGAGGGGTGAGTCTGTGCACATATGTGTGAGTTTGTACAAATATGTGCATACACGAATGTGAGAGGGTGTCTGGCAAGTTTGTGTGCATGAAATCATGTGCACAGGTGAGTGAAAGGTGCACAGACGTGCATGTGTATGAGAATCTGTGTGTATCTGTGAGATGGAGTGTATGCACATGTGTGCACATGCATGCCAGGGCTGGGTGAGTGTGAGTGTGTGTGTGTGTGTGTGTGTGTCTGTCTGTCTGTCTGTCTGTGTGTGAGCATCCTGGGCCAGCAAGCCTTCACAGCCCGGAATCCCTCGTGCAGTGGCCTCTAGGTGTCAGTACATGTGCCAGCCAGGCTGGCCCTGGGTCCTGCCAAAGAGCAGCTCAGAGGAGAGTGTACCCTGCTGGTTCATTGAACTCGGGTAGAAATTATAAATTTGTTTTGCTCTATGACAGTATAATTAGCTTCCCCCAGTGAGGAATGAGAGGGCAGCATGCTCCTGACAGCTGTGGGAGCCGCCTCCTAGCCCCAGTAAATCTAGTCTTCACGATCCCGTTACACCTGTTTAAACAAGGAACAAGATAGGTATTTATTGGAAGTTCAAAAGGCCATAAGAACTCTGGTCTAAACCTAGGCCTGGATATAATTAGAAAGATAATTAATTCTTTGTTCTGAAAGATTTTGTAGCCCACGGTTTTCTCAAAGCTTGGACAGTTTGCCTAATTCCCAGAATATGTCCCTTCCAGAGCGGGAAAGGCCAGGCGAGCGCGAGTCCTGGAGAGGGAGGCCTGGCTTGGCCAGACAGAAGTTCCCCAGGGCGGCTACTCCCCCACCTTGCTAATCAGAGAAGCCCCAGGAGGATTCCTGTTCTTCCAGCCTTCGGAACCTTCCCACACAAGGACAAGGACCTTGTTATCCTTTATTATTTAGAGTTTTACTAACACAACAACCCAAAGACCATTATATAACTTATAAAAATACTAATTTCTAGTTGTGCATAAACAACACGGCCGGGTAATGGTGACCAACCCAAAGTACACGGGAATATCTCTTGATTTGTCTTCAGGGCTGCGGCTGATCTCATTCGCAGACTGCATTAGAAGTCAAACTGGAGGCTCTCTGTGAAGGTGGGGTTGGAGGTTGCCTTGCTGTGAGTGAGGAGCAACCAGCCTTGTGGAGAGGATCCGAGTCCCGCTGCGATTCCTGCTCTGCCCTGCAGGGGGAGCCGCTGCAGTCCAGAGTCTCCACTGCTCTGAACTCTGTACAGTCACAGGTCACTTAATGTCGGGGCTGGTTCTGAGAAACACGTCATCAGGCAATCAGATCACTGCGAAAACATCACAGAGGGCACTTAAATGGCACGGGGCAGTCACGTGGCGTGGCCTCTCAGTGCAGTCAGGAGACACGGTGAGCAGCAGTGCTCAGCCCATAAATCCCAGCTCTGTTTTTCCTAGCAGGAGCACGCTGTAGCACAATAACGAAAATTAGGTAGTATATAGGCACACATAAAACAATAAAAGCAGTCGTCCATCGCTATGCACTAGTAGGTACTGGACATAATTATATGTACAACACTTTTATACAACACGGCTGCATGGGAAGGTTATGACACCAGCATCACCTCAAACTTGTGAGTAATACATTGCACAGCACTGTGATGGCTTACTGTCACTGGGCTAACATGATAGGAAATTTCCAGCTCCCTTATGGCTTATGGGGCCACCATACTGCGGTACATGTGGTCTACTACTGACTGGAAGGCTGTTATGTGATTGTATATGAATTCATTTAATTTCAGAACAACAGGTGGAGGTGGAGACATTATTATACTGTTTCTAGATGAGGAAACTGAGACAAGAGCATAGCACCCAAAGTCACCGAGCCAAGAAGTGCAATCCAGGCAGTCTGACTCCCAAGCCCTTGTCCTTAACCACGCTGACGACTTTGTCCATCACATATCCTAGTAGAAAGATCCACGATCCATCCTATCTCTTCTAGATCAATGAAAAAAAATTTTTTTTGGTTATCTTCAGTTATCTCCTGTGGCAAGTTTTGCTCAGAAATGAGAGGCATGCAGAAGTCTGCTACACTTGGGACAGTTGTGTTGGGCTCCTTGAAATTGTGGGGAAGACTTAAAGACTCCTGGAGGCTCCGTGAGTCACTGCCTTCCTCGCCTCTTCCCAGTGGGACGCCCTCGCCTAGCACAGGAGCCCAGAGCTTTTCTCCTCCCGACTCAGCCTTTCACCTGGACAGAGCTTCAGAAGTCACCCATCAGTATAGAATCTTCATATGTATTTACACCTGAAGTTTGCTTTCCAAGTTGTCAGCTCCTGGTGTTCGTGATGTCTCTGCAGTTTGTTCCTAGGGTCTTGGGGCTCAGAAAGACTCCTTTATATAGGAAGGACACTTTTCCCCAAGTTCTGAACTCGCTCAGCTCCAGCATGAGGCTTGCAGAGGTGTGGTATGTGCTGGCCACACACACATCCAAAGGCGTCGAAAGTACACGTGCGACCATGAATCAGTGTGTCCTCCCTCCTGTTCCGTCTCCTCTGTGCCCACAACTGCTCTCGTTCCATTAGCTGCCGTCTCCCATCTCTGTTGTTCCCACAGAGTGTGGTCATCTCACGTGCAGTGGAGCACAGACCCAGAGCAGAGGACATCTCGAGCAAGGCAAGCCAGCTGCCTTGCATCTTCACGAAACCGCACCAAATAACAGTAGCTAGACTGGAGGAAGTGCTTCTGGGCTTACTTTCTAATTGTCCTACAGTAAATGCATTTGTTTCTTCTGTGACTTGTTAAACATAAGAAATTATGGGCCTAGGATTTAGCTCAGTGGTTCCAGCACCTGCCTTGCAAGTGCAAGGGCTGGGGTTTGATCCCTGGTAACCACATATAACAATGCCGGGTGTGGAGACTCAGGCCCACCAGCAATCAGTACAACATACCACAGTGCAGGGTGTGGTGGCTCATGCCTATAACCCCAGCAGTTGGGAGACAGAGGCAGGAGAATTGCAGTGAGTTTGAGGCTGAGCTCAGGATCAGCCTGAACTGCAACAGCGAGACCCTGTTTCAAAAAAACAAACAAACAAAAAACGTAAGGAATTATAACTCTCATAAGTGCTATGAACACGGAAGATACTCTGTGTTCAAAGCCATACCAGTCAGATTCCCTTTAAGATATTAATGAAATAGCAGTCATGACCAGATTTCTCCTCCTAGTACACAAGTATCAAACATGAGCTCTATGTTTAACTCCATCTTTCCTACTTACCAGCTGGTAAAAGAGTACAATATTTCCTGCCTCTTAGGATTGTGGGTGTGTGTGGGGTGTGTTCTCTGTACTGGGGATTAAATCAAGGGCCTTGATGCTGAGCTACATCCCCATCCCTTTTTATTTTGAGACAAGGTCTTACCAAGTAAGCGGGGTTGAAACTTGGAATCCTCCTGTTTCAGCCTCCCAGAGTCCTGGGATTACAGGCACATGTCATTGCAGCTGGCTTTTCTGAGGCTCTTTCTGAGGATTCAGTGCGACACTGAACAGGAAGCACCTGCAATGTCTGCACATTCACCAAATGCTAGCCACGATCGTGGGTCCCTCTTCCCTCCCCTCACCCTCTCCTTTCCTTCTTCTCTTCATCAACACCACCTCCCCACCCCGGAACCTTACAGTAAGTCCCTAACATTTGGGTTGGGAACTTTTAAGGGTGTGCAGTATAAGACTCTGGCAGCCTACAAAGGAATCTGACAAATAGTTCTGGAACTCAACACATTCGTAAGTTGGGACCTTACTGTCTTTGAACACTGCTGTCCATCCAGGTGGAGAACGGCCAGGGTTTCTCAGATGTTAAAGGACCCCTGAGCTCATCATATGCCACCATCCTACAGAGATCTGAGGGGGAGACCGAGATTCCACAGTTATAACAAGGCTCTGGACCACACTGTGAGATTTGAGAGCAGAGCTGCATTAATGTCCTTTCAGTGTTTCCAGGAACAAAATGTACTAGACGTGTTCAGACGTAACCTCTCCTACGGGGTCTCCTCAGCTCAGGTGGATGATGTATCAGTGAACACTATCAGTATGAAAGCCCCATGTTGCTTCTGGAACATCAAGGCAATTGTCACAAATCAGGGCCTCGAAAGGTGAAAGCCAGGTCTGGCTGACTCCACCCCCTCAGGACTCCACCTCGGCCAAAACATAAGATCCATACAACCACCCTCCTCGTGCGTACTTCAACCAATCAGCGACCACCACCTCTACGGTTTACTACAAAAGTGACTGCATGATGTGGTTCTTTTATAGAATGGAGTATTATTCTGCCATTAAAAACGATAAGATGGAAACATTCATACTCAAATGGATGCACCTTGAGGATGTCCTCATATGTGAAATAAACAGGTCACAGATGTGTAAATATGGTATCTTTTCTCTGGAATGAGAAAATGAAGTTTGTAAATGAGTTATATGTATAGTTGATATTGTGAGGTAGAAAGTATTTAAAAGGAAAGAGAGTGTAAGGGTAAATAACCAGGGGAAAACAAATGTGGTAATAATAAAGAAAAAGAAAACAAAGTTTGTGTATATAGGGGGTGGGGGTTGTGGGGCGGGGGAAAAAATGAGAATCAAGTCGTGTCATATTCTGGTACAAACTCTCAATGTTGGATGCAATGATGATGTGTATTCATAATGTACCAATAAAGATAAAAATTTTTTAAAAAGGCAAGTACTGACAAGTAGTGATGAGAATGTGGAGAAAGAAAAAGGCCATATAACCCGTTCCTGGGAATGTAAACCGGAGCAGACATCGCTACACACAGTACAGATACCCTAGAAGAAACTCTTGCCATATAACAAAACATGAAGTAGCTGATATGTTAGTTAAAATGTTATAATCACTGTGCAACACCTATTTACATGAATGTATTGCAACATGCAAGGTTTGTGTTACACTATAGTGAAGCTGGATAAATATAGTAAATGACTGTGGCATTTGAAAAAATAGAGTCCTCCAAAATACTATACAACAGTAAAAATAAATATATTTTCATGAATCATTGCACTCATTACTGGTAAAAATAAATATGTGCACAAGTAGTGAGTAAATCACTTATATTAATTTCAAAAATAATTATTTGTGAATATATTGATAACAAAATTATAAATAAATGACAGAATACTTAGCACAGAAGATAGAAGAAAATAGTGTTTAACATATGCCCTAATTAATAACCACTTCCTATGTTTTTGAAATATTTTTCTCAAATTCAATATATTATTCAACATATATTATCAATATATTCAATATATTATCTGTGGTTTATTCATTTTTTTCTATGTTGTACAACTGTTTAATTTCATGTAGCTTCATGTCTGTATTTTTTAATTTTGTTGCCTATTCATTTGGCACCTTACCCAAAAGAAAAAAATCAATAGCAAGTCAATAAAATGGAGATTTTTTTCCATATTAAAAAAAAAGACTGCATTTTGCATTAAAAGCAGAAAATTTGTGTCCTTTGAGATATTGCCTGGAGTATGCAGTGTATTCCATTCGCCTCATCCCTCTGGATCTGAGTTCCAATCCTGTAAAATCACATTTCAACATTTTTTCAACAGACCTCTCCCCATGCGGAGCTTCTCCTTGACGGGCCACAGAGCCTATTCCCGGTGCTAAATGAAGGCTGCAGACAACAAATGAAAGCAAGACTCCAGGCTCTATTTTAAATTCTGTAAAGAATTAAAGCCCAAATACTTACTTTGAAACGCTGAGGTTGAACATGGGCTCCAGATGCAGGACGGCATTCATCAGCCTTAGCTCTTCCTGTGAGAGCCGTGTCTCTCTACCAAATACTCACTCCCACAGGATGTGTGACATCCCCGGGTGTCGTCAAGTATTCATCCTTATGAGTTCTGCTCATTCCTCATTAGGGGAGGAAGTACGAGTTGAGATACGGAAGTCATCTGGGACAGAAATACACAGGCTGTGGCTGTGCCGCCCCTTTGTGCCCATTGTTTCAGGAACATGTTTCTCTCATTTGACTGCATTTTGTGGGAGCTTTTGACTCCTGCTTTATTCCATTTGAAGATTATTATTTGCTATGGAAACAGCCATGTCAGATTGCTGTGGTGGGGCGCCGGTCCATGCATAAACACAAAATAGTGAAGTTATTATTAGGCTGAGCAGCTGCTAGTGAGGCGGTCACCCCCTCCCCCAGCCCCGTGTTTCAGATGAGGCTGGCTGTGGGACGGCACATTCAGGAAAAAGTGTCTCTTTTAAATAGCACCAGGACCTCGGGACAGGTGTGCTGGCTCTGAGAAACCAGGAAGTGATTTGATGGAGTTGGTGAAGGAGGGCACTACATTAGCGACGAGGTGTTCATTTCCGGAAGGACTATTTCCCTGGGAAGCAAGTGCTCTTTGGGGGAGGATAAATAGTCCCTACTATGTTGAGACCCTTTGGAATGGGCACAAGTGGGAAATGAGATTTTCTGGAGATTGTCGGTGTTGAGTTAAGCCAACCAAGCTTCCAAGCAAGCCATGGGGCAAAGTGAGGTTTGCAGGCCCACCTCCTGGGCAGGCGAGGGGTAAATAGGACTGCTCAGCACTCAGCCGGATTAGCCCTGGTGCTAATTCCATTCCGGTCATCCTATCTTCTGGATCTCCCAATAAACTGTCAGTCCTCACTCACAGATGCAGAAACAGACTTGAAGACTGGTGTGCCCTGACCCAAGACCATCACAAAGTCATAAATCAAGAACCTGAGCCCATTTTGACTTCAGAATCTACTCTCTTAGCTATCACATTGTGTCCTTAAGGAAAAACATTGAACTAGGACTTTAAGGTTCAAATCCATGGGGCTAAAAGTGCTTGATTTCACTAGATTCATGAAACACATCCTGGCCAGGTGGCAGAGGGCTCCTCGGATTCGTGCCCTGGGGCGGGAGAGAGATCAGGCTCCCTCTGCTGGTTCTCACCAGCAACAGCAATCAAATAGGAGAGCAAGGCCCGCAATGGCTGCTCCCCACCATTCACAGAGCGCCTCCTTCTGGGCCTGTGCCTGACACCAGCTGGAGCTCTTCTTCTCTAAGAGGCTGAGACTACTGACTCCACCGGCAAATTAAGGGGCAGAGACACAGCAGCTTCCAGGGATGTGTTCCAAGTCACTTGGCTGGTAAGGAACCACGCCTGTGGCCAGCAGAAGTTAGGTCTTGCCTACTCAGATCACTCCTCCTGTCATGACAGCAGGTGAGTGTGAGCGCAAGGTCCAAGCCTACCAGGACAGTGTGAAGAGGACAGTGACCATTATTCTCGCCGAGGCTGAGGCCAGCTCTGCTCTTCTCGGCCATAGTCTTCCAGCACCAGGACCTCCCTTCTGGCCTGTGGCCCCCCAGCGTGATGACTGGTGAATATATCACTCACCTCTGCATTACTGAGTGTCTCCCTTGTACAGAACTTGGGGCCTTTAGTAAAGGTCAGCAGGACTATTGACCTCAGTACTCCCTAAGGGTCAGGTCTGGAAAGGAAGATGTCACATCATAATCTTTCTGGAGGAGTGGAAAATTCAAAGAAGGAAAAAGAATTCAGAACAGACACCCTAGATAGTAAACTTCCACATAGAAGTCCGTGGTCCTGCAGTTCTAATGGCATCTGGATCCAAGAGAGAAGAGGAAATAAGTCCCACAGCTGCAAATTCAACTGATGCTTGGTTGCTATTCAATTACATAAAGTACCTATATTAGAAATAAATAATAAATGTGCAAGAAATAAAACTCAGACACTGGAATAGAGTAAGAGGGGAGAAATTTAATTTTTCAGCCAGTCATTAGTCACAGGATGTTGGATGGAGACCCAACATCTAGATTTCCATCTGGTGCATTATCTTTCTAAAAGGTATACCAATTTGCTGCCATGCTCTGCCAACTCCTTGATCCCCCCCCCCCCAACCCATGGCTTCACATAGATCTGTGCAGGTTGTACCCAGCACAACTGCAGGGGGCGCCATCCATGTCCAATTCCTTGTGAATCCAACCATTGGTTCTTAACCTGGCTTACATGTTGGAAACATGTAGGGAGACTTTAAACACTGTTAATGCTTTAGGACCTTTTCCAGACAGTCTATTTTAATTGGTCTAAATAGAGCCTGAATTGAAATTTTTAAACTGCCCAGATGATTCTAATATGCAACCAGGTTTGAAAACATGAGTCAGATTATGCTGTGAACAGTCCCTCTGGAGCCTTGTGGACTGTAACCTGCGCAGGACTTCAAATTGGCCCTGTCTATACCAGTTGGCTCTACACAGTCCCCAGTAACCCGAACAAGCTGGTAGGAGTCTAAATACATCGTGTTCTGTCTTTGATGTCATATTTTCCCTTGGATTGGGATTGAAGTTTATGAAAACATAGAGGCAGATCCGTTGAAAGATCTTCCTCTTCCTGCTTCTTTCTAAGGAACAAGGGAGTGGCCAAGGTCTGATCCTACTGAAAATTGGGAATCTTTTCAAGCCCAGTCTTGGAGGCCGCCCAACTGTGGTGCTCCGCCGGGGGTGCGCATGCTGTTTTGATCATCTGACTGAGAGAGTGATTTAGGCTGTTGGAAGAATCTGGCTCCTTTCCCTCGGTACCTGGGTCATTGGTTGGTTGTAAATCAGCCACCTTTAGAGGTTGCATTTTCCTCTCTCAGCCCACAAGGGAACTGTGTCGGTTTTTACTGAATTAGCAATTTAATTGCACTAAACATAGCTCTAATGCCCCAAAGATGTTGGGCAGCTCCCCAAGGTGTCTGGCTTCCCCTCTGCCTCTCTGTCCAACCTTCCCAAACCCAGGGAGCAAGTTAAACTCTGGAAATTCAACCTTATTAAATCGCAACCCTTGGAATGAACTTACTTTATTTTGCATATGTCAGTACCATCAAATCTTGTCATATGAATTCAATGTCACCAATTCTATAACAACTAATGGCCTTCAAGTGGTTGGCAAACACCAAGAATCCAGGGAAATGAGACAAAAATGTGACATAAACAAGTCCTTGGTGTCGTGGTTTAATCAAAATCATGCCTATTTTACAGCTTAGATGCTCTGTAAGTCACTGTGGCCCTCCTGCTGATAATACATCTGTCCTTCTAAAAGTACAAGTCAAACTTTTCTGGTTAAAGCCTTGCATCTGGCTTGTATATTTGTACTTGGCATTTCAAAGTTAATATTTTTGGTTCAGCAGAAGGATTCAAAACAAATATTTTTTTAAAGCTCCAAATTCTTAAACAGATATTCAAATCTAGACTGAAGCAAAGGAAAAAGAAGAGAAGAGGAAGAGACAGACAGACAGGTAAGTGCTGAAGAGGGTGTTAGTTGCCTGCCCAAAACCTAGTCTATCCTCTGCCTCTTGAAACAGAGAAGCAACACCAAATATTTTTCATATTCCTTGGCAACTTGTTACGGCTGGACCAAATTCTGGTCAGGGAAGCAGAAGCAGAAATACAGCCATGTCTTACTGTCCACATGGGAATGGCTCCACAACCAACAGTTGCCCAAACTCATGCTGTTCAACCTCTTTTATTTCTCGTGTTCAATAAAAAAGCAACTTACTTAGTCAGCCAGTTAATAGGTGGCAGAACTAATATCCTACTTCAGCTAATACTTCTGTTTAAGTCCTATTTTGCTATTAAAAGAGCATGAATTAATAACTACATTGGGCAAGGGCCGGGGAGTTAGCTCAGTGGTTCCGGTGCCTGTCTTGCAAGTGCAAGGACCTGGGTTCATTCCCCGGTAACCACATACCTATACTGGGTGTGGAGACTCACGCCCAGCAGCAATCAGTACCACATACCACAGTGCCGGTGTGGTGGCTCATGCCTGTAATCCCAGCACTCGGGAGGCAGAGGCAGGAGGATTGCTGTGATGTGAGTTTGAGGCTGAGCTCAGGGCTAGCCTGAACCACAAAAGTGAGACCCTGTCTCAAAAAAAAACCTAAAAAAAAAAAAAAAAAAAAAAAAAAAAACTACATTGGGCAAGCATAAAGCTCTGCAGAATTTGCAGTTTTGGATTGACATAGTGTGCATGATCCTCCTGAGGCTGTGTAATGTTCAGGTCTAGCCTGAGTGCACCCTAGATCAAAGACACCTGGTAGACACATGTCTGATAGATAATCCAAAGATGTTTTCCCCTCCAGGACTGGCTTGACCTTTGTGATTAGGGCTTCTAGGTAGCTCTCCGTCGTGTACCCATCCACCACACGATGCCCCCAGTGAGCAGTAAAAGATGCTCAGGCTCCACAGGGTCTTCTGCTTAAAGAATAGTAGTTACAGGTGGCCCTGTGGATAGGACTTGCTGACTTTCTATGACTATCCTTACGAAATAGCCAGTTCCTACATAGCATAAAAGATGTGACAGAGAAGTCAACAACCTACATGTCTTAGCATGTGCTGACCCACCTGAATTCAGTAGGGAAGCCTCTTCATTTGTGTAGGCCATTCCAATTCATGAACTGTAGGCCACAGTGAAATTTACTTGAAAGAATTTTGGGGCATGAAGAGCTGAGATTGAAACTAGGGCCTCATGCATGCTAAGTATAAGGCCTGCCACTGAGCTACACCTCCAGCCCAAGAGATTTTTTAATTCTGAGCAGGAGATACCAAGTAAGTGACAAAGCTGTCTATCTATACTGAAGATAGTTCAGTCCTGTGGTGGAGCCTATAGCAGAGCTGGGAGGGCTATGCTGGGCCTCAGAGAGGTGGTTTCCTTCACACAAGCCCAGTGCCTGCCTGGCTACACTGAATATTTGCTTTTCCAAGGAGTGGAACAAATTTCTGAGCATATCTAATGCTAATCCTGAAAACCATTTTTTTTTTCTGTTGTTAGCATAACACTTTGAGACAATAATTGCCATAGACAAAAATCCAATCCTAAAAATACACAAGAAGTAAGTATGTAATCTATATAAAGCTAAATCCTTTGAGGTTGGTCTTAGCACACTGTCAACTTTGAGGGAAAGAATAAAACTAGGTTCTGCTACATGTAACAGAAAAAAGCACAGTAATAGTGTCTTAAGCAAGATATGAAAGTTTTATCTCTTTCATTTGAAAGAGGGCTCATGTAGCATTGTTATGCCCAAGTCCAAAGGAGCAACAATCTCTCAGGACATGACACCATCTTAAAGTCCAACCAAGAGCTCTATTGCCCCTTTGGGGTCTGTTCTTCCAGGGCAAGCTGAGGAAGAAGAGCCCTGAGTTAGACTAAGGCACAGTATTTAAAGGCAAAATTTGTTACTCTCTATTACTAAGTTTCTATTCAGAAGCAAGGTTTTTAACAGAATGGCTGTTTTATGTTAAGTTGAGTATCACAGCATGACAGTTATTGAGGTTCCAGCCTCTTCTCATTTAAAAAAAAATTTTTGCTCCATCTTTATAACAAGTATCCTCTGTATTCAAGATCATTTTGTGGTTCAAGGTGGCTGAGATCGCATAGGAGTTGTACTCTTCAAGAATGAGTTAAACCAGGTAGAGGCATTGAGAAATCTCTGAAATGTCTGCTTGTATCTGATTTCACCAGAAATCACATGGCCAAACTTAGCTGTAAAGGAAACCAAGAAATGTAGTCTTTTAACTGCCCCTCTCCCCATGCTATGGTCTAGCAGTTCTCAACCTTTGGAAGACTCTTGTATCTTTCAAAATCGTTGTGGACTCCATAGAGCTTTTATTTATGCAATATCTATTAGCATATACTATATTAGGATTTAAAACCACCAAATTTGGGGATTTTAAAAATTGATACTTGTAAGCCATCTATATTTTAAATAAGATAAATTTTCCAAAGCAAAAATGAAAAGGTGAGAATGATAGAGTTTTATACTTTTATAGTTTTTTAAATGCTTGATTTAAAAGAATATGGGCTCTTACATCCATTTCTCCTTTTAATATGTTGTAATACACCACTTTGGTTGAATCACGTGAAGAAAATCTGACCTCATACAAATATGTAATTGGAAAATGTAAGAATTTCCATATAATTGTGGATATTCTTCTTCAGCTCAACATCAACGTTCATGTGGCAGCTTTTAAAAAATTAGTTACAACATGGAAACAGATAAATAAATAGTGTGTACTGGTTACATTAAAATTCATTGGTCATACATGTTAAATGAATTTTTCTGATCCATGCATATTATTATAATAATCATGTAGAAAAAAATGTGTGCACTGATTTATATAGATCTCTCAAATCTTGACACATTTCATGATATGATTTTTTAAAACATCCCTACTCATCTCAGAAAAGAAAATTCTACTTTTGGGAAGTCGTCAAGTTCACTATGACAAATACGAGTTTTCAACCCTTTTTATTTTCACTTGAAAGGCTGAATGTTATCGTTGGCAGCTAACACTCCCTGTTATTTCCTGCGGAGGGAAGGTTCATTTGCTCAGTTATGAAGAGAAATTTGCCAAACATAGGGGTTTAAGAACCGTGGTGCATCTGCCAGTCATGGCTTTGAGTAAAAATGCCATTTGTAAACAGTGCGGTGGTTGTGCGTCCCCCTCAGCTGCAGAAGTGCTATCCTCTGGACAGCCTCAGGCGTGCCTGTGAGGAGGGTTAAGTACACCAGTTTCCCAGACTATGAAAAAGATACACACTCTGCACTTGAGATTTAGTATCTTCATGATATTTAGTGCCTCAATAAATATTTTCAAAGGAAACTGGCAATTCTTATTTTTATCTATATTTTTCTTGTAGGTGGTGGCGAAGAATAAAATTACTGTCAGACCGTGTGGCACTTGTACTGGATTTTTTGTGATCCCTGTAACACAGTGGCACAAAACTGTGTAACTTAAAAATAACAGATATGTATTACCCTGCAGTCTGGAGGCCGAGAGTCTCAAATCATAGGGGTGGCAGGCTGCACCTCTGGAGTCTGTAGGAGACACTGTCCCTTGTCACTTTCAGCACTGGCAGCTGCTGACGTTCCTTAGCTCTTGGCTGCCAATGCTTCAATCTATAAAGGCTTTCTCTCTTCAATCTATAAAATATCCGTCTCTTTCTTTCAAGGATATATGCGGTCTCCTTTAAGGCCCACGGGGCGATCCTGGTTATTCTTTGCATCCAAAATCCTTTAATGAATCACATCTGTAAAGTCCCTTTTCCCAAATAAGGTAACGTTAACAGGTTTCAGGATTAAGGCCCAGTGTCCTGGGAGTGAGGCATTGTGCTAACACTTGCAGCAAGCAATCAGCAGATCGGTGCATTACGCTTTCGCACCATCAGTGCAAATGTGCACAGAACTAGTGAATAATGTTCTAGAATTATTTTTTGATTAGTTTTGATCTTGCAGGAAGTATGTGGATCATACTTTCACAACTTCTGAGACTAGTGAGTAAATGTGGGCTCTGCACACAGAATTCTCTTTCACCTGGGAATGAGCTCTCTTTGGAGCAAAGGAAACAGATTAAGGCGCCACTGGCCTGCACCGTCCTTTGGAGAAGAAGAGTCCACAGAATCTGCCTTCGAGCCACGGAGCCCCCGAAATGATGGGGGTATGCATAGTTCTGGGGAGAATTCAGATTCTTTAAGTCCCCGTCCGATCTGAAAGAAAAAAATCAATCACCAAAGAGGAGAGAAAGTGCCGAGCCCCGCAGAACCAAGAGACATGATCCTGCGAGAGAATGACTTGTGGTGCGGAAGAAGGGACGCGCGCAGTAGGCCAGCGAGCTCCTGGGAGTCCTGCCCCGCAGCGGAGGGATAGGCGACCAGGAGGGTCCGAGCCGGAGTGGGGGGGCGGGCTGGAGTCAAAGGGACGATGGATTATTTGCACCCATGTTTATAGCAGCTCAGTTTGTGATTGCTAAGTCTTGGAAACAACCCCAATGTCCATCAACTGAAGACTGGATAAGGAAGATGTGGTTCTTTTATAGAATGGAGTATTATTCTGCCATTAAAAACGATAAGATGGAGTCATTCATACTCAAATGGATGTACCTGGAGGACGTCCTCATAAGCGAAATAAACAGGTCACAGATATGTAAGTATCGTATCTCTGGTATGAGAAAATGAAGTTGTAAATGAGTTGTATGTATAATTGATATTGTAAAGTAGAAAATATTTGAAAGGAAAGAGAGTGTAAGGGTAAATAACCAGGAGAAAACAAATGTGGTGATAATAAAGAAAAAAGAAAACAAAGATTGTGTATATAAGGGTTGGGGGGGTTGCAGGGCAGGGGAAAAAAGGGAAAAAAAGTAAGAAACAAGTCATGTCGTATTCTGGTACAAATTCTCAATGTTGAATGCGATGATGATGTGTATTCTTAATGTACCAATAAAGATTTTTAAATTTTTTTTAAAAATAGATGATATGGTTATCAAACTAGGAAATGTAAGATACTAAAAAGAAGTGGGGGGGGCAGTGGATTCCGGGGGCCGACGCCCCCTGTCGGCGATGCCCGGTACTCCCCAGGGCTGCTCCTACGGCGGAGGGGCCTGCCTATCACTTGGACTCCGCCCAGGTGCAAAGGGGGAGGAGCTAGTGAGGTGAATTACAGCTTCCCAGGACGTGGGAGTGGCCGTGGGGCGGGGCGTGGTCGTGAAACTGAGAACTCGGCTCGGGTGGTAACCTGACCCGGGGCTCGGAGGGTGCGGGCCGTCACCCTGGACCTTGTCCCCCAGAACTTGAGCAACAACACAAGAACGTGGAAAACCTTTCATACGCGCGTGACAGCTCTGGTCCTGTTTGTGCATCTGTAAAGGCGTGAAATGTCGTCCAGGTCACGTGCATGGCGTCCGCACACACACATGCACACAGACACGTCTAGTTGGTGTCTAGGTGTCTGTGTATCCATCTGTGCAGGGCAATGGAAATTCGTTATCTTCTAACTCAAGATGAGGTTGATTCGAGAAAATAGGCTAAAGTACAGGGAGAGACATCATTTCCTTCTCTTCCTCTTCCTCTTCTATTCTGAAAATAATGTCCTGAATATGTAGTATATACATCGGCTGTAAAAAATTCCTCAAACACCACGGATTAAAGGGAGAGGTAAGTCTCCCATCCCCTACCCCAGAAATAATTATTACCTTTTTTATGTATTAAGAGATTTTCATGCACAAAAAAAAGAAAAATACATGGATATGGTATGCATATCCACTTTTTAAATTGTGTTCTTTCAAACTAGCGAATGTGTAGAACCAGACAATCTGTATCTACTTATACCTGAGGAGAAAGCAGAACCTAGGGCACATTTTTTATGTCTATGATTTACACACGTGTAAGTTTTACAACACCTCACAAATTCCTTGTTATAAAAATACCTCTGAATCCTAGAAAATGGATCTCCTTCCCAGGTCGTCTTGTAATTCATCTTCTTAAAAACTCAAAGCAAACAGAATCCCCTACCTGAGACCCTGTGGGCTTTCCAGAAGTGGGTGAGAATTATTTCTGAGGAGTAGTCTTCACTTTCAGAATGTCATCAATTCTTTAAGAGCAATCCAGGAAGGTTTATTTAGTACTGCTTTCTGTTGATTTTATAACCAACTGCTGACTGCTCAGGACATAAAAATCTAGATGATTTATAAGTAGTAAGTGGGGAAGAAACCTATAAATCATATTCTATAATAATAGTGTGTAGGTGAACTCACACGTGTGCACACACTTACACATTTCCAACTTGAAAGGGAGAGTGGTAAGCCCGTCTAGAAAATATATTCTTTCCTAATTTGTGGAGGGTGGAGAATTCACTGGGAACAAGCCCACATTCAGTAACCTCTGAGCGTTGAATTGTGCCAGGTAATATTTTAACGCAGAGCAAGAGGCTTTGCTGTTTTGTATCTTAACAACCAGATCCTTTTCAAAGGACTATTCAAAGGAGTTTTTATAGTCCTTGAAGGAAAGAAGTTTCCTTATTAAAAGCTTTGCCAACCAAGCCAACAATGCTGAAGGTTATCAGGGTCGTCTGATAGTCTTGAAGCTATTCTGTAACAGAAAATTCTCAACTACACCCTTGAAGATCATTCTTTTTTTATTGTGTTTTTTAGGCTTGTGTTTGGGGGAGGAGCTAATAAAATGCTAAGAGAGAGAAAAAAAATCTAATGTTAGTTGCATCCTAGACTTGGCATAGAACTGACAGAAGAAATATAAAGTGAAAAATCTTGAAAACATTTTTGTTTGAAATTTAATAAATATGAATCTACTGTGATGAGTTTACAAACTCCTTCTTCAAATACAGTAAAAAACGGGAAGAAATTTAGTATGTATTTAGCAAAAATCTGATTTTGTTTGGATCTTGATCCAAGCCAAACAAAGAGGAAAAAATAAAAGATGAAGAGATAGAAGAGATGAATACTGGCTAAATATCTGATGACATTAAAGATATTGTAAATTTTTAGGTGTGATAATTGTATTGTAATTGTTAAGTCTTCATCTTTTAAATATTTTTAAAAAATATAAAAAATATTTTTTTTGATATTAAAAATATTTAAAATTTTTGAAATATTTTAAAGTAAAATAATTTGATGGTTTAGATTTGCTTCTTAAAATGTGGTCGGGGTTATAAACTGGTAATCATTGAAGTTGGGTGATGGCTAGATCACAGGGTTTCATATATTGTTCTATTTTTATATTCAAAATTTTTCATCATATTAAAAATGATAAAATATCTAACAAGATGGATTTGTCCTTTGTATCTGTTGGGGAGTTCTTTGTGTACTCGTTCCACATCTCTTGTTCAGCAGGAAGGGAGCATGGTTCTACACAGGCCCTGAACGAGGCACTCTCCGGACTCCACGTTGTGAGCCACAGTCACTCAGCACCAGGTGGGAGGCAGGGACAGGCTGAGCTCGAGCATGGCAGCCTCTGTGCCATGTTCAGGAAGCTCTCTTTTCTTTGCTTGTACAAAAATGTCTACCCTTGGTTACTGCAAGGGCTTCCATTTGGGACAGAGCCAACCCACAATGTTTGACTTCAGCAAGATCTCACCCCACTGATCAAACAGTGAGCAAGACCCAGGAGAGCCCCAAGGTCCGAGCGTGAAAACAGACACTCAAGGTCAGTTTCCACAGACAAGAGGCTTTATTTTGTGCTGCACTCGGGGAGACAGAGAGACAGAGGCAGAGAGAGAGAGAGAGAGAGAGAGAGAGAGAAAGAGTATCAAAAGGGCTGCGGGTTTTTGTTTTTGGTTTTTTTTTTTTTTTTTGGTTTTTACGAAAGGGCTGGTTTCGTAGAAGAGAAACATGTGGTGAACTGAAACTCAACCCCGTCCCGGTTCAGTGGGATGAAGAGGAAAGGGACAGAATCGGTGGAGGCTCCACCAGCAAAGCGCCCGCCCAGGTGCTGGTCACAGAAGAGATCAGCACCTGCAGTGGCCCCAAAGGGAAGAAGCAATGTCCCAACCACTCTGCCAAGTGTTTTCCCATTAGCACTGGGGCTTCATTTCTCAAGTCTGGAGGATCTCTCTCCTGCCTCTTCAAAATCACCAGCTGTTATGGGTCTTGCCAGTCCAAAGCCCCACCCCTGCCAACTCCCTGAAGATGTTTCTAGACATGTGAGGTCTAGAAAAGTCATTGCCTTTGATGAACAGACCTTTTAACATCTTTCTGAATTCTCTGTGGACTGCTTGGCTGCACTGGAGCCTGAGGCTACAGGGGAGGGCGGGTAGCTCCCAAGGTGTGTTCTGGTCACGAAGTTCTGAATTCAGGCAGCAAGGTCACTGTTCCAACCACAGGCACCTTCTGGATTGTGCTGTAACCGGTGAATATCCAGAGTCTGATTCTTCTGCCTCTTCCTCAGACGCACCTGTGGCTTTCCAGCTGCTCTTCAGACAAAGCCTATCATGTCTGACAAGGCAGACAAGGTCTATCAGACCTTACAGATCCAGGGCAGTCCTGCTCCTACAGGTCATCTAAGCTTGGGCAGCAGACTCAGAGGCTGGGTGCAACTTACGATCCCCAACTACAGTCTCACACTCTGCACCCTACAAGCCATTGACAGTCCGCTCAAAGGCAGCAAGCTGCACAACAAGACAGAAACTGCTGGAAATGTGATCTGGCTAGTCAGCACACCGAGTAAGGACCTGGTGGTCACAGGCCAGGAGCCCTGTGTGGGGTTTCCACATCAGCCCCTGAAATCTTCAAGTGCAGACACAATGGCAGGGTTGAAAGCTGGTGGGTGTAAGTTCGAGGTACTGGAAACATTCTGCGTGAGGATTGTGGTGGCTTACATAGTTCACAAGGTGCCTTCTACAGCTGCTTCATACGGTGCTTTTCCAGACCGCTCCTCCTTGTCTGACTGGCAGCCACTGGTCCTCGGTGTCCCAGCATGGTCATTACTAGCCGACACACTCCAACCACTTGACTGTCCCTATAAACTGCATTCCCCGGGGCTAGTTATCAGGGTGTCGGCCCTGACTTCACATTCTCAGGCAAGCTGTGTGACCCTTTGGCGAGTCACATCCCCCTTAGAGCTCTAGGATCCTCATGAGTATCAGAGGCGAGTTCACAGATGGTGCAGATAATCAATCAGTATTTGCTCCACATAGTGGAAGTTCTATGGACAGAGCCGTGTCTGCTGTTTTGTCAGCTTGCTTGGTCTCAGCTGTATTTCTGATGCAGGGGAGATGCCCCAGTACAGACACAGACCAGATGTGAATGAATAAACAAAGCCCACTTTCTGATCTCACACTGTTGCTGGCCCCACTTGCACGAGAGCTGAAGAGCCCTGCAGGGTGTTGTTAGGAGCTTAGCTGAGCTCTGTGATAGCTCTGGGGACAGGGACGATGGGGCCCACAGCCCCAGGGCCACTTCCCTGCACAGCCGACTCCGTTCCAGCCCACACTTCCAGCATGGCCCAGACAAACTGGCTGCCCTCCCTCCCCAGCTCCACAGAGGGCCCTTATGAATGGATTCTTCTTGAAAATGTTCAAGAGAAAAGGCACAAGGGAGGGAGGGAGGAGGTAAGGCAAGAAGGGACAAGAAAAAGAAGAATGGAAGGAAAAAATGGAAACTAGACTTTTATAGATAAAGAGAGGAAAGCACTGAAGGGAGGGGAAAAAATTGGAAAAGAAGAAGTAAGATATAGCATCTACAGGTACAAATTCCCTATGGTGGATGTTATCATTATGAAGATCTAAAAGGTACCAGTGGGAATAAATAGTTTAAAAACGAGTATATTCTTTTCTTTTGAGCTTCTTTTGATGTTCATTGTGACTCAAATCTACAAGGCTGATCAAAAGATACACAGTGAATGTTTAAATTGTCTAAAAATCTTACAACAATAAAAGATACATCGCCATGAATGACAGGATAAGTACATTCAAAGCACAAGGGGGAATCTAGGGTACCTTGAGGACATGCAGAGACAATGTACGATGAATACTCAATAAATGCTTTGATTTAAACATTCACCATGTTGTGTGATCACTCCTCACTGAGAAATGATTTATGGCAACTTCTGTCAAATCAAAGTATTATGACACCTCCTCACTCACCAGCCCTAGTTCTATGCAGCTTTGCTCTCCCCCAGAATCACACTGACTCGGGCCAGGGATTTAGCTCAGTGGTTCCAGCACCTGCCTTGCAAGCACAAGGGCCCAGGTTCAATCCCTGGTCACCATATACAACAATGCTGGGCATGGTGGCTCATGCCTGTAATCCCAACACTTGAGCGGCAGAGGCAGGAGGATTGCTATGAGTTTGAGGTTCGCTTGGGCATTATAGTGAGCTCAGGACCACCCTGAACTACAAAGTGAGACCTTGTCTCAAAAAAAAAAAAAAAAAAGTCACACGGACTCTCAAAGGTCAATCAATTTAAGACATCAAGGCAGCCGTGAGACTAAAGACAGGAAAGAAAACTTGCGGAACTGCTTCTTAAGATGGCAAGAATGATGGGATAAAGGTGTCTGAAGTGAGGGGAGGATTTGGAGAGGGATTAATTGCAATATGTCTTTTATTGTAATCATTTTTTTAGAAAAATTTAAACATTAACCGTATTATTTATCATGCTATATATAAAAATTGCAGGGTAGGTGAGGATGGGGAGAAATAGTGAACAAGACAGGACTGTGGGACTTGAATCATGTATTTACTTGTCAGAATGCCACTAGTGATGCTCAGTCATGTCCTTGTCACCTCACTTCCTCCCCAGAGCCCTCAGATTGGTCTCCATTCTCAAGCACATGTGGAGTGTAAAGCAGCTAATAAACTATCTGGAAATAGGATCATATTTTTCTGTCATGTGTCAGACATGAAAATGACTGTCAAAAGCTTTGTCCCTAATATATCAAATAAATTAAAACAATAATGTACCAAGCCTGCATTACTCAGATCTTGACAAACCATGTAATTGAAATAGAAAGTAAAAATCACTCTGTATACAAACTCAGAACCAAAACTAAAAACTTGCTAAATCCTAGGTCTTTATTCCTTAAGCGGTCTTTTCTTTGCTAGCCTAAGGAAAGTATTTTGTTTTGAAACTGAATGGTTTTAAACTGCCTCTTCTAAAGTTGGCATCTCGGTTATAGTTGTTTATTATACAGTTCAGATTCAGGGGGATTAAAGGCGTCAGTTGTATCATGAAGAAATGAGCTCTTCTTAGCTACTTAGACTGTTTCCGTAATGTGTAACTTTCCTGTGTTGACACGGAAGCTCCTCTAACTCCTTAGACCCAGGCTCTGGGAGAAGTGCACCCCTGGGCCACGTTCACGTCCGGCACAGACCCCCTGGGGTACACCGAGACCCCCTGTGTGCGCACCACACATGAAGCGTCAGCCTTGCAGAAGAAAACATCAGTGACTTTATTCACTGATCCAGAACCTTTATCCAGAATGCAATACATTCATTTACTTCATTATTCTATTATTGCTTCTTCTATAGGTTTCGTCAGCTATCCAGTACGATTCCATCAGGAGACAGTCCTTATTTTATTCCACTATACTTATTCACTTATTTTGGAGCCTGTAGGATATCAAAAGTCCTCACACAGACCACGTTGGTGAGCAAGCTGTTTGGGATATTCAAGCTTGTTCGGGGGCCCAGGACAATCCCTGCTGAGCCTGCTTCTTTCCCTCCCCGCCTCCACATGGACGCTCTCTAGGTCTCAGAAGTCGAGATCTTCTGGGCTGTTGGAGTTGAAAACTGAGACACCAATACCTTCCTTCCTGTAGGGAGAAGGCGGGTGTTGGGGGAAAAGGGAAATTCTTGCTCCTGGACCTTACACAGGGGATTTCTTCCCTGAAAGAATTTCTCACTGTCTCTGTAGGAACGCTTCCAACCCAGCCTCATCTTTATGGGTCTGCAGCATTTCACCTGCTGCCTCTTTTCCCTTCCCCAATTGTACAATGACAGACACCACCACCCTGCTCTGCTCTGACTTCTAAAAATACTACAGGACATTCCAGTGGCCAGTGATTTCAGTGCTCCTTCCGTTAGCAAGATGGACGCTAACGAGGGTGGGCATATATCTCCTCATAGGGTGGGGGACGGAAAAAGCAGGCACCATCCTCCTGTTGCAGCTGCGTCTCTCTTCGCCGCTCGGCATCAGGGTTGAGTCTGAAACATGAGCAGAAAAGCCAGCTGCATCCCACGCCAAAGCACCCCCCGCAGAACCAGTGTCCCCACCTCGAGCAGCAGGCTGCGCGGACAGCCGCTCTCCCCACACCTGGCCCAGAGACGGAGCACAGACACAGAGCGCGGCTGGGGCAGCCGGGAAGGGGGCAGCCCGGCAGCGCACCGTACCTGTCATTGCCACCATCCGCGACGGAAGAGTAGTCTTCGCCCTCCCCAAACGCGGCGTTATCTTGGGGGTAGATGGTGTAGTACTGAGGGGGACTCGGCATAGTGCCTCCGGCCCCTCCGGAGGGCAAGAGCCCACAGGGGTTCACCACGGTCTGCAGGTAGGAGGTGTTCATCCCCATCGGCTCCTGAGACCCGTACGGAGGAGGGATGTACTGCACCACTGTGGCTCCGTGGAAGGTGATGGGCTGGTTGATACCAGTGAACACGAACGACTGTGCTCCCGGCGTCTGCTCCGAGTCCAGCGCCCTCTCTTCGCTTTCTCTGCACAGCTTGCAGGACAGCATTTTGAACTTGCACACAGCGATCAGGATGAACGTCACCCCGACTGAGAGCAGGATGGGTCCGAGGAGCTGGGTCCACTCAAAGTGCGAGACGCCTTGGTATTTGATCCAGCCCATGACTGTGAACGTGATCCCCACCAGGCCCAGAAAGATGCCCGAGAAGAGCAAGGTGGCTCCCGCCTTGTCGTCATCAGACACCTGGATGTCAGCGGTACTGGGAGTGTAGGGCGTGAGCGAAAACACATTGAGTGGGAAGTCATCCGGGTGGCCACTGCCGGGCTCCATGGCTCCTGGGACAGCACCAGGTCCCGGAGGGGAAGGGATGGTGAGAGGCTGGGGATCGCAGGCTCGGGCTGGTTATAAGGGAACTTTGGGCTCCTGTGCTTAACAGAGTATGACATACAGAAGGCTGGACTTTGTGTAGGAGAATAAAGGTCTAAGAACCGGAGCCTGAAGTTTGGTCAGATTGCCAGCGAGTGGAGGTCTGTGCACTGCAGGCCAGTGAGAGGCTGCTTCTCTGTGTCACATTCGTTCACTCCCTCATTCAAAAGACATTTGTCAAGCCACTCTAATGCCAGGGGCTGCTTTGCTGGAGCCACGTGTGACACCATTCTGTGACCCTATCTTGCACTACAAAGCCAGGTTTGTAGAAAGAGTAGAGCCCACCTCAGCAGCAGAGGAGGACGTATCAGTGTCCTCTACTATGCACCTGCCATGTATCTACCACCTTGCTTGGGAGCCTAACGTGTAACTTTGCTACTGCGTCAGCTCATTAGAACTGCTGGCCACCTACTGCCTAACTGTAGGTATACTCCATCCACTTTCGGACCTTAGGAGCTTGTCTGGAGGTCCTGGCAGAGGAGCATAACTACTGACAATATCAAGCAGGCCATTTGGCAAGAGTCTTCTGGCCGTGTTTAACATGGTAGCACGTGTCACACAGTAACAGCCAGGAAGTGTGTCAGCTCAGATCTGTCTTCTGTTTCTCACAAAGACATTAAGCTCAGCATGGGGCTCCACTCTGTTGATCTCATCTATGCCCAGTTATCCCACAAAGGCCTCACGTCCAAATGCCGTCAACATCCCAACTCAGGGATTATGAATTGGGGGTGGAAGAGGCACCCCCAGGCCACACCAGTACTTACATTTCTACAACAATTCTCACCACACTCTGAGTTCCCACTGTCTCATGGTCAGCCTCATGAGCCTTTGCTTTCTGCCCCTGGGGAGTAACTCCAACTGTGGGAGAGGAAAGATGTCACTGGAAACCTTCCTGTGCACCACAGACAGAAGCATCAAGCATGACATGGTGTCTCTGGCACAGACACTCAGACCCTCCCTCCATGGTGACTGTGCAGCTGTTGGTGAGGCTCAGCTACTTTTCTGATCCTGCTGTGTTTGCACCCGGCCCCAGCTGATTTCCCAGGAGACAGCTGGATCTTTCATGACAGGCTCTGTCACTCACAACTGTAGAGCTTTCCACACAACCCCACAGATCTCCTCCACCACAGAACCGTGACAGTAGCTTCTTCCTCTCTTGGACAGATTTTATCCAAGCAGATGTCTCTTTTGCATAGTTAAATATTATCACAGCTTCCTTTTCCAGAAGGAAAGAGTTACACTCTTGTGTAAAAAAGGGCTTCCTAAGTACCTCCTGATAATGGAAATTAGGGGGGCCATGCCCACTAACCCATTCCCACAACCAGAAAGATAATCGCCAGTACAGAGGAAAAATACAAAGGCTCCTGCAACTTTGTATCTCCCATCTCAGAAAAAGGAAGAGAGAATCTTAATTTGTGTTGCATCTATTTTATACAAAAGTATAAAGTTATTTTTTGTTCTTATATACAAGTACATCTATGTACAGAATGGTACAGATGGATACTAAGTAGACAATGGGGTGGACTGTGGTGGCTATTAAGCTATTATTGATTTATCTGCATACTGTGCTTTTTAGGGATAGGACTATGACTCGGAGGGCCACCTTGACTGCCTCGCCATTAAGCATCACCATGAGGAGACTTCACAGTAGAGGGAAGAAGAGGGATTTGCTCCTTGTTTTACTGGCTATATCTCTTTGTCACCCAGCAATGTTCCAATGGTAGGGACAATTTGTTCCAGTTTCTGCTCCTAGTCTCATCAGACCCTTCAGAGATGCTGGTATCACCTGGAAAGGACCTCCAAAGATGTCAAGGTTTCAGTTCCATGACCATCAGCTCCAAGCTCTTGGCTCAGATAACCCAATTGTTTCTCAACCCTAGAAATGTAGTATCTTTCTTTTACTCAAATATTGACCTTTTAACTTTTTAATCTTCAGATACCTGCTTAGCCAGTTCTCTAGATTAGTTCTTCTTTGTAAGAATTCAAGGATATGTTTCTGTTTCCTTGAGTGGGTCCTATCTGAAGCAGAAATGGAGGAGCAGAAGGAGTGTAGCAGAGTCAACAGGAGCCCGGGTACTGTAACAGAGTCCTGCCGTAACTTTGTTCTCTAAAACACTGACATTGCCAGTGCTGCCCTTCCAGACCTGTGGTACTGCTAAAAACACTATCTAGGTTTTCAGATTACTGGGAGTGTGAACTGAGAAATCACTATGACTTTGACATCTTGTGGGTTTTTTTCTTCTTGAAAGAGCATTTGAAGATTTCTTTTCATTTTTAAAATGTGAAAATTATCTATTACCATGAAAAAGGGTGAATTTTCAGCCTCATCGGGGCAGTGTTTCCTACACCACAGCAAAGTACAGTCCTTTTTAATATGCAGATTCACGGGCTCCGTGGGACATTAGTGAATCAAGAACTCTGGACGTGGGGCCACAAATCTGCCCTTGTTTAGCGTGTCCCAGGAGACATTTAGGTTTATTAAAGAGTGAGGATCCTGGAGTTACAGGGAGATGCTAATGAACTGAATATACCAACTTGGAAAACTTGACAAGAGGCCAGGCCATTTCTCTATGTCTGATGCTCACTATTTTTAGAATCAAAACTCCCATAGAAGGAAGTAGTCTTGTGTTGCTTTGATTGCTACTTCAAGCTAATAACAGGAGAACTGCCCAGGCATGCCGAGGAGGCAGAATGGCACCATTTTCATATGATCATTACTAAGCATTTGTAAAAGAATAACTTCTCACCAAGAATAAAAGTCCCTGCCTGAAGTTCTCCCTGAACTGAGTCACTCTCTTTTAAATATTCAGAAATATTCATGTGCTGGGAATTTTGTTAGGCACCATGAGAGACTGTGGGCAGGGACCACTATGTACCCCAGTTATTCTGCATACCTTCCTATCCCTTCTCATCACTTCCTCAAAGGAAGCATCAGACAACTTTCCTGCTACAGAGTTTGAACCTTAAAGAACACCCCAAACTGAGAACTCAAGTACACTTGGCTGGAGCATATGGTCAAGACTAGAGATGTCTCTAAACTTGAACTTGAAGTTCAGGAAGCATAAGAAAGTGATTTTTTTTTTCTATAATAAAGCACAGGAGAGTGACCAGCAGAGATGCAGAACAGGCAGGCCTTCTGAGGTCAGAAAGAGTTAGTGAGTCCATGAGAAGTGGTGGTTTATCTTTCGTCTGCCTGAAGGCCTAGCCCCTTAGCATGCAGAAGGGGGAAACACAACAAAGATTCACTCATGTAAGGCATCTTCTAGATCACAGCGTTAACATCTAACTTGCAAACAGGTTCAGTAACTCTAGAGTCTAAACAAAGACATTCATAAGTGCTCCTTCTAGAGAAAAGCTTAAAATAGAAATCTACCTCATCTGAGTACACCTTTGGCTTAAAAATGATGATTTATGTTTCCAAGGCAAAGTTTTTATTAGGTTTAATATACTGTTTCAAAACACTTAAAGTCTCAGTAATCAAGTAAGTCTCTCCATTCCATTTTCAACCTTCATTTTTATGGTAGGAATATCACATATAATAAAAATATTCAGTTTTACCTTGCAATTATTATTTGAGAATATTTAGAATTGAAATTTATAAAACATTTGTTAACTAAGCCATATTTGCAAACATCCTTTGTGACAAAGCTGACTAATTCAATTTGTTTTACCTAGAATTTGATCCTCTGTAGTGTTGGGATAATTCTTCAATATATGAAAATAATAGTCAACTTTGAGTTCAGAAAATTTGGCTAAGTTTTAAAAGTTATTAATTGTCTGTTTTAAATCTGTTGAAAGCACATACACTCAATGCTATTTCCCTTTTTTAAAACAAAACTTACTATTTAATTCCCTTACATAAGAAAACTCGGTGGCAGCTATCTTGAGATAGTGTTGTCAATCAAGGCAGTAGATGCTAAAGAAATCTCATGATCTTATCTTGTAAAAAATGTCCATACCGGCCGGGGAGTTAGCTCAGTGGTTCCAGCGCCTGTCTCGCAAGCGCAAGGGCCCGGGTTCGATTCCCCGGTAACCACATAACAATACTGGGTGTGGAGACCCACACCCAGCAGCAACCAGTACGACATACCACAGTGCCGGGCGTGGTGGCCCACGCCTGTAATCCCAGCACTCGGGAGGCAGAGGCAGGAGGATTGTGATGTGAGTTTGAGGCTGAGCTCAGGGCCAGCCTGAACCACAAATGAGACCCTGTCTCAAAAAACCTAAAAAAAAAAAAAAAAATGTCCATACCAGTTAAGAGCTGGGATTATCTTCAAATAAAACATCATACATGGAAGTTATAAAAGGTCTCCTCTCAGTCTCCAGCCCCAGGAGGTAAGTAAGTAAGAGACAACTAATCAAGTTAGAGACAAAACAATAATCCTTAAGATGCAATTGCAATGACAAATGAAAACTAGTCAACT
>PVIR01022340.1:0-28328 GCA_004026965.1 Petromus typicus
TACATTTGGCAGGGACAGGGAAATCAGGTTGGGGGACAAGGAGAATAAGGAAAAATTATGTATCCTAAAATTCTGTCAAGAGTCAAGTGAGTAGTTAAAAAAAAAATCCCACATCTTTATCTAGTCTCTGGAAGATTGACATTTGGGCTGTTTCCAAGACTTAAGTATTACAAACTGTGGTGCTATAAACATGGGGACACATATGTTGCTGTGACATGATGCTTTTTTTTTTTTAAGGTTTTTTGAGACAGGGTCTCACTTTGTAGTTCAGGCTGGCCCTGAGCTCAGCCTCAAATCCACATCACAGCAATTCTCCTGCCTCTGCCTCCTGAGTGCTGGGATACAGGTGTGAGCCAGCACACCTGGCACTGTGGTATGTGGTATTGGTTGCTGCTGGGCATGAATTTCCATGCCCAGTATGGTATGTCGTTACCGGGGATCGAACCTGGGCCCTCGCGCTTGCAAGACAGGTGCCGGAACCACTGAGCTATGTCCCAGGCCCTGTGACATGATGTTTTTAATTCTTTCATGTGTATACCTACCAGAGAAAGAGCAGGATCAAATGGGACTTCTAATTTTAGTTAGCTGAGGAATTTCCACAGTGGTTACACCAGTCTATACTCCCACCAACAGTGGATAAGTGTGCCCTTCTCCCCACATCCCCACCCGCAATTGTTGGTTGATTTCTTGATTAGCAGCTATTCTTTCTGGAGTAAGATGGAATCTGAGATGCAGTTTCCATTGGCATCTCTCAAATGACCAGTGATAGTAGACATTTTCTCATCTGTTTCTCTGCTGCTTTTACTTCTTCATCTGAAAATTGTCTATTTATTTCAGGTGCCTACGTTTGAATTGGATCTTTAAATTTGGGGAGTCTGATTTTTAAAGTTTTCTATATATTCTAGATAGGTAAAATGGACTATTACTCAGCCATAAAGAACAACAAATTAGAAACATTTATAGCTATATGGATATACCTAGAGGACATACTCATAAAATAAATATGACACAGGTGTATAAATACCATATCATTTCTCTAGTGTGAGAAATTAAAGGTGTAAATGAGGTCCAGAATGTATGATAGGTATTGTGAAATAGGAAGAAAATATTGAAAATGTTGAAAAACTTTTCAAAGGGAAAGGTGAACTGGGTGTGAACAGGGGAAGGAAAGAAGGGAAAGAAAAAAAATTTCATGGCAAAAGGAAAAAACAGAAACAAAGCTTTATGTATAAAGGGACAGTGGGATGTTGAAAGGAGGGCAAGAGAATGTGAAAAAATAATAATCAAGATATATCATGTACAGGTACAAATTCCCAGTGAGGAATATGATCATAATGCATCCCTAAAATGTACTAGTACACTCAATTAAAAAGTAAAAATAAATATAAATTTAAAATTTGACATTTCTGGAAAAGAATCAAGTGAGAGATAAAGGCCACTGATCAACTAGTTTGATACCTGGCTTCATGTATTCTGAAGAAATCTGTAGTGCTGTGAAACAGAAAATAAACAATATGTTGATTCTGCCTTATGCCTGACTCTAAAACAAAAGTGAAATGAAAGCAGCTGCCACCTGGACAGAAGGTAAGTAAATTAATTTGATGCTCAGCAAATCCTTATATAGGACACTGTTTCACTTCAGGTAAAAATCTGAGGTTGGGCCTATTAGGAGCTAAGTGTGTTGGATACGGAGCAATGGAGGGGACACAGAGTATAAAGACAGCTGTATTGGACGGTGTTAGTGTGCACCTCATCGGGTGACAGATGTCTTCTGTGTCATGGGGAAGATAATGGGAACAGGGCAAGAAGAGCAGAAGGGGAAGAAAGCACTCGTAGCAAAAAGTGGGGGCGGGAACTCTCCATCCAAGTAGGGATGGTGAGCAACATTCAGGAAGAGGGATTTGCAAGCCCCAGTGCATAAGAGAAATACAGACCTGGAATTTGCACCTGAATTTCTCAATCTAAATTAGACCTGGAGGGAGAGAGAGGAGCATTGTCTATTATAGGGACTAGTGAGAGAAAAACGAGCCAAAACAGGAGCACCAATGGCTTCCACAGAGGTGAAAGCTGCCGGGCTGTCTTGATCAGTGCCAAGGGAGGGTGTTGGGAAGTGCAGTGGGTTTTTATGGGGACTTGGGGTAGGGAGAGCATTGTGGTGGACTGGGATTGGCTTGGTCTGGGTGGCAGGTTAGGAAGTTTGCTGATAGGCTGTCCTTTGGTGGGCAAGAAAGGAAGGCATTTCAGATCTGGCACAGTGTAGGGACCATTTTGTGAGATGGGAGCTCTAAGGACCAGGCAACTCCTACTTTCCTGTTAAGTTCCTATTTCAAGGGCATTATGAAAAAATGTATGTTGCTTTGTGAACTCTTTATATGGCTGGTCTTGACTTTCAAGAAATTATAGCCGTGGGGCCGGGGATATAGCTCAGTGTTTCCAGCACCTGTCTTGCAAGCGCAAGGGCCTGGGTTCAATTCCCCCGTAACCACATACAGTACTGGACATGGAGACTCACCCCAGCAGCAACCAGTACCACACACCACAGTGCCGGGCGTGGTGGCTCACACCTGTAATCCCAGCACTCGGGAGGCAGAGGCAGGAGGATTGCTGTGATGTGGATTTGAGGCTGAGCTCAGGGCCAGCCTGAACTACAAAGCGAGACCCTGTCTCAAAAAACCTAAAAAAAAAAAAAAAAAAAAGAAATTATAGCCGAGAACACCAAACCGAGTTGGGGCACATGAAACTGTTAACAGTGTGTGGTCATTTGGTTCCTTTCACCCTTAAAACTGCATTACCTTGGGACTGTGCCTCAGAGGCTCATAGCGCTCCTGGGAAGACTTGGAGCCCAAGTCCCAAGACCAGCCCTGGGACGGGGAGAGGGGACGGGTGAATGAATGCAGCCACTAGGGCTTTCTTCATGTGACATTTCACAAAACGATATTTCTTTTTCCAGTTGAGATCTCTCATGGGGGGAGAGGATTCCTTTAAAATCACAGAGTTAGCAGACCTGCTGGGGTCAGCTTTTCTTTCCCAAGGACTGCAGCCTCTGTCTCCCTTTGGCCTGGGTGTTACGTCTCATGCATAATGCCCTCCATAGTCTCCATACTCCTTCCCTTCTCAGGAGAGGAGGTCTAGTGTGTGGCTGTGCAGATCTTTTCTCGGGGACCCCGGCAAGAGCTCCAACAGACCTGCCCTTGCCTCCCACATGCTTTCTCTCACTTGGAATTGAGAGGCTCGCCGTGATGGGAAGGTGGCTTGTGACACACAATGAAGGAATGTCTGGACAAAAGACATGGCTTGGTTAGAATTCTGTGATTGAAGAGTTTGGCAGCAAGCCCAGGACTCTGGGCTCCCCCTGGACAGTCAAGTCACAGGCGCTGAGGCCTGGCTTGCTTCCGGAGCACTACAGCGAGAAGGTCAGAGAGCTGCAGCAGAGCCTTCAGAAAAGTGGGCTTCCGGTCCAGCTTGACACACCTCAGCTATGCATTTGAGCTGTTGCTTTCTTTTAGAATTGGAATGAGAAACATCAAAGATGCTGTGAGGACTTAATAATGACACTTAGTAGCACTACCTTGTTCCAAGCACCATCCTAAACTTATGTGTATTAATAATTCATTGAGTTTTCACAGAGACCTTAGAAAGCACATATTACTACTGATACAGACTTATCAGTTGAGAAAACTGAGGCACAGAAAGGTTAACTACCTTGCTCTTAGACTAACAAGTAGGAGGCTAAGTTTCAGCGCCATGGTTAGTGCTGTCAATCACTGGTCTGTGTTATAGCACTCATATAAGGAAGGGAAGAGAAGAAGAGACATTCTAATTATATTTCATTGATTTAAAAACACACACTTTCCCTGACATCTCTGCAGTCTGTTAAAGGACTGTAAGAAAAATTAGTTAGGAAATGAACTTGAGTTGGGACTGATTCCTGAATAATCATTTAAATTTCAATTCTAATTCATCTTCTCTTTACTAAAAATAGTAGCAATTAAGCTGAGTGTGATGGTGCATATCTATAATCCCAGTGTTCTGGGAGGTAGAGGAAGGATTGCAAGTTTAGGCCCAGCCAGGGCGAGTTAATGACTTAACAAGATCCTGTCTAAAAAGAAAGAAAGGAAAAAAAATACAAAAAGGGAAAAAAGACTTTGCTCAGTGCAAAGGCCCTGGGTTCAACCCCCAGTATGCTAAATAAATGCAATAGAAATGAAGTATTTGTTTCCTATCTTCTGAAGATAACATTAGTCAAGTATACTTTGGACTGTAAATGCCAAACAAGTACAAATCTTTACAACAGCCTGGAAGGCTCTGCAGTGCTCTTTCATAATCTGCTGGCTTTCCTGGCCTTCTTAAGTGATGTGGGGACGTATCCGAACATGCAGCTCTGTCTGATTAGGAATGCTCTTCCCACTGGCTTACTTTTCTCCTCCCAGAGTTGAGGCTATACTCCCCACCCTCATAGTTAACTTCTTAATTTTCTCTGCCTGCTACTCATACTCCACCACCATGAGGCCCTGCTCACACTATTTTAATTTGAACCTTTCCCTCAAACTCACTACCCTTTCTTTGATTTTCCTCACTTTATGTATTGCCTCTTTCCCAATGGAAGCTCTCCAAGGAAGACCTTTTCATTTGGATACATTTGCTTGTTAGATGCTTTGCTGCTATACTCTCAGTAGCTAGAATATGGCCAGGCTATCGTGGCTCTCGAAAGGGTCTCATATGTAGCTTCCCACTGTGTAAACTACATCTTCCTGCCTCTGCCTCTGAGTACAGGAATTACAGGCTTGGGTCAATGCACCCAATTTAACAATCATGGATGAGTAGATGACTGTGGATTTTTTGGAGGTCTTGTTTGATGCTTAAAGATGATTTTCTTGAGAGTGTTTGCTCCTCCTCAGAAAAAGGGAGCCACAGCCAGATTGATGGGGAAAACTGCATTCTAGGCATCCTTCCTTCAGAAATCCAGGAGTGAGGGCTGGGGATTTGGCTCCGGCACCTGTCCTGCAAGTGCAAGGACCTGGGTTTGATCCCCGGTAACCACATACCATACTGGGAGTGGAGATTCACGCCCAGCAGCAACCAGTACCACATACCACAGTGCCGGGCGTGGTGGCTGACACCAGTAATCCCAGCACTCGGGGGGCAGAGGCAGGAGGATTGCTGTGATGTGAGTTTGAGTCTGAGCTCAGGGCCAGCCTGAACTACAAAGCGAGACCCTGTCTCAAAACAAACAAACAAACAAGTAAACTATCTTGTCTCAAGAGAATATATCCTTTATTTCTTAAGACATTAAAAATAAAATTCAATTTCAAAGGCAGCTAAGGAAGGGAAGTGTGATTTGCTGGGAGAGGTCTGGAAAAGTTCTATCCTGTTTGTGAAATCCAGAATCCTGGTAAGAAGCACAGCTGGGAATGTGAAGAAAGTCACCTGAAAATTGAGCCTTTGCTTAAGCACGATTTTCTAAATAAAGGGGAAACACTCAGCAAAAAGGCACTGACTTTCACAGGTAGGACGAGCTGAGGAAAGTGGCCCAGATGTGCCGGGGTGGGGCCTGGTGGCGGGACAGGTTTGTCCTGCCCTCGGAAAGAATGTCTACAGGGGGGAGCCTTGAGGAATCGGTTTCACTTGAAAGCAGAAACACTTGCAGCAATTTTCTGAAAAGAAATAGCATTGCTGTGACCAAGAGAAGCAATAAAAGCACAAAGCAAGTTACCACAGACAGTCTCAGCACTGCTGAGCCAGTAATATGATCTTTAAAAAGATAAAGTTGACGCCATAGCCACCGGGCAAAGCTGGAGACCACAGGACTGTGGAGACTTCCAGGGGGCCATTAGGACCTTTTCCCAGCTCAGGATGCACTTCGGGCTTTTACTAGATGACTGTGTCAGGCTGAACCTCCCCCCTCATGGGAAGCCTGTGGTTTCCGAGGGAGGGGACACCCGGTAGCCTCAGGTGGGCAGGGGGAGTACTGAATCCCCTGCCAGAGGGAAGGAGAGGCCACAGGAAAAATGAGCAGTGGCAACATTTTGGGCTTATTTCCTGAGATCATTCTCAGAGAGGAACAAGAAAAAAGCCACAATCCATTTCGCTTTTCATTTTTACCTGAAGAGAGACAGAACATCTTAAAGAAAGCATAGGCGGGATGACAGTACCTGTGAGTCAAGGCCATCTCCTCAGAGTGTCCTCAGCTCTCTTCAGAAAAGCCAGCTCTGCTCTGGACTGCAGTTCCTACTAGCAAGAGTAGCAGATGGTTTTCATTTAAAGCTTAAGTAGGCAAACTGCCCAGTGGCCTAAAGAGCAAAAAAGTGCTCCAAGACGGTAAAAGAGTAACTGGGTACAGTGGCGCACTTCTGTAATCTAGATACTCAGGAGACTGAGGCAGGAAGATTATACGTTCAGAGCCAGCCAGGCAACTTAATGAGACTCTGTCTCAAAATTTAAAAAGTGAAAATGGCTAGAGATGTAATTCAGTGTTAGAGAGTCCCTTGGTTCAATCCCCAATATCATATGCAGAGCATGTACACATGAACAAGTGAACAGATTACACACACACCAGAAATGACCAGCTCAAGAAGACCAGGCAATTGACCTCCAAATATTGGTCAAGAGCTCAAAGTTTGGCTGGGGATTTAGCTCAGTGGTTCCGCCTTGCAAGTACAAGGGCCTAGGTTCAATCCCTGGTAACCACATACAACAATGCTAGGCATGTAGGCTCATGCCAACCAGCAATCAGAACCACATGCCAGTGCTGGGCATGGTGGCTCACGCCTGTAATCCCAGCACTCAGGAGGCAGAGGCAGGAGGATTGCTGTGAGTTTGAGGCTGAGTTCAGGGCCAGCCTGAACTACAAAAGTGAGACCCTGTATCAAAAAAAAAAAAAAAATTCAGTTTGATGAGTCAAGGATGTATTTCATGGATTCAGGTGATTTTTCTCATTCCAGGAACCTGAGGAGATGACAGTGTACTAAAACCTGAAGTCTTCTGGTGAGGAATGAACCAACTGAGTTTAAATTGGGTTTCTGAGAAGGAAATGTGTTCCCCAGGAGCAACAGCCCACGTTATCCATTTGGCCTGCACGTCTGTCTGCTGGTGGCAACACACACAGCAGAGTGGGGAATGCTGGGCATTTGGTTCCACTTAGCGTCTGACCAAAGGTGATGCTGACTTAGTGGACCAAGGTCATGCCCTCGCTTCTCCCACAATCAATAATTTAATGTGTCTTATCAGAAACGGAAAGAATTGTTTACTTTTAAACCCTGAATCCCATAAAGGGAGAGAGAAAAGGCCTAAAAGCCACAGAAGTGCAGGGCTCTTGCCCCTACACACCTTCTCACCAGCCAGAGGAGGGGTCTGGGACTGAGAGAAGACAAGCACTCACTGAGGTAAGGGCCTGTGTCCTGTGTGGCTTTCAGGGCCCCTGAGTGAAACAGGATGTTATCCAGGGTGGTCACTGGCTCTGTGGGATGAGGGTGAGCTGACAGCTTGGCCCTTGAGCAACACTTAGTGTTGAATGCATCTTCTTTGCGTTTGTCTACTGTGACTATTCACTTTCTTCTGAAAGCCTAAAGAACACTGGAGACTTTTTTGGAGCTTCTTCCCACCTCTATGGAGGGAAAAAGTGATGCTGTGAAGAAGTTGAGGGTCCAGATATTTCTCACCTCCAAATGTCTGTATAGTAACCTGCATCCTACTTTACAGTGACCTAATGTATTAATTATGCCAAGCCCTTTAATCAGGTTTCTACCAGAATAACTAACTGGATTGGGTTTATTTGACTAGGATTCTTCCCTTTTCCAGTGCTTCAGGGCAAACACATGGACAAAATGTGCTGTTCTGTTCTTATGCTTCTAAAATAATGGCGTGGGAATTACTCCTTTTGCTTGTGTCTGACAACCTCTTCTCTCAGCTAGCAACCTACACAAAAATGAAACCAATCCCTAGGAATGCCTGAGCCTCAGCATGTCTCACTTTAAAAAGTCCACTGAGGCCCCATCATGACTGAGAATTTGCCTGATTATTCTTCTTTACCCAAGGTTGGTGATAAACATATAATCAATACTTGCATAAGGAACTTTCCAGATTTTACCACCTGATGTTTCCCAATAAAAACAGAAATGCTGCTCTGTGCCTGTGTCAAGAACATTCTATTTTCAAAGTACCATGTGTTTTCAAAATGATAAGACTCAGAAGAATGGTACTCATTTTTTTGTCTTCATCTAGACTATAATAGCCTAAAAGAAGAAAATTAATGCATTTAACACCTATTTTATGACAGCAAATGTGGATTTGGAATTAAAAAGCATCTTTTTGTTTTGTTCTGTTTTGAGTTTTTTGTTTGTTTGCTTTTGTTGTTCTTGAGAAATCATTTCAGAATGGATGGGTTAATTTTGCAGTAAAATGACACTTTCCCATCCCCAAAGCAGTCTCTGCTTGGCCTGATGGAGGTTGGCGCCTATGTATTCTTAGACCAAAAGAACAAAATATTACAGCAAAGACAAGGTCTGCACTGACCTGAGGAAGAACAGGAAATTGCAATATTCCTGCTACTTAGGATGTAAGGTATTTCACTGGGAGCTACAGAGCATGAAGAATACAGACTTAAGCAGTGATGGATTTGCTGAAAGTTAAGATTTGTAAGGTTTCCTTCTTAATGAACTTTCTCTCCCACAGAGGAAAGGGTAGCAACCCTAGTGCATGTTTATTTCCCTCACTTGTTCAATGAAAAAACTGCTCTCAGTATTGACCCCAGCTGCTAAAAATGGTGAGAGGTCCTACCCCAAGCAGGAAATTGTGGACACAGTACTGAATTTTAGTTTCAATAATCATTTAGGAATGCTTTGCTCTCAATTTCCCATGGGCAGCTCTCAGGAATTAAGATACACAGAGAATGTTTATGTGGATGAGGCCTAGAGAAGCTAGGATCTCATGAGGCCTTTGCTAAACTGTAGAAAATCAATGGCATACTAACAAGTCATCTTGATTAATATCCAACACCTTTGTCTTGAGCATGGTTGCCTCCTCCACTTCTATATAGGAAATAATAGGTCTTATTTTCCCCAAGTAGCTCACATATGTTCTTTCCTTTTCTTTAAACTGAGGATCTAATTCAGGGCTTCCTGTGTGGCAGGCAGGCACTCTAGCACTGAGCTACACCCTAATCCCTCTATAGGATAGTAACTGATACTATTTACATTTAGCTGTTAAATATGGAAATACTAAACAGGAGACTTTTTAACCCTGCAGAAAGAGAAAAGGCTATGTGGATTTAAAAAGAAAATCCAAGAGTAAATCCTTACATTTACCACTTTCAATTTTTAAACTAGTGATACATTATCAAATGACATTTGAAAAAGAATGAAAACAATGGACCAGAGATGTAGTTCAGTGGTGTTGTACCTGCATGGCAAGTGCGAAGTCCTGAATTTAACCCCCAGTATGGAGAAGAAAAAAGTTCTGCTGGCTTGTTTATATTGCTTGTAAAGAAATTGATAGAGTTAACCATTCTTTTTTTCTTTTTTAGAGAGGTCTCACTTTTGTAGTTCAGGCTGGCCCCAAACTCACTATGTAGCCCAGGCAAGCCTTGAACTCAGAGCAGTCCTCTTGCCTCTTCTTCTCAAGTGCTGGGATTACAAGCATGAGTCACCATGACCAGCATTGTAGTGTGTGGTACTGATTGCTGTGGGGCATGAATCACCATGCCCAGCATTGTGGCCTGTGGTTACCAGGCATCGAACTCTGGACCTTGAGCTTGCAAGGCAGACACCGGAACCACTGAGCTAAATGCCTGGTCCTGGGGTTAACCACTTTTGCAATCAACAAAGGAATCAAAAATAAGTGCTAAGTTTAGCTCTGCTCACAAGACAGAAAAAATAACTGACATTCATTAACCATGTGCTATTGCTTGATACAATAGTACTATAAATTATTGTACTGTCTACTAAAGTATTTCACCAATAATTTGCTAAGAAGTTGGCTTAAGGCCCTTCTCTCAGCAGCACTAACTTTCAGGCTTGTGATTAAGGGTTTGTAGGGGAGGTCCCAATCCCCATATTCCAGAGAAGTGGTTTGCAAGAAGGAATTATTTTTGGGGAATCCAGCAGAATGATTTAAAAAGTCTCTTTATTTTCCTCATCTCAAAAGTACTGCAAAAATTACTGAAATTAATGAATTCAAAGACATAAAAGAGGAAAAAATGGAAGCATAATCTTCTTTCCTGATGCCTCTCCCTCTGGCATATATGCACTTTCCATAGAAAGAGGCTCACACTGTGTATATTTTTGGTAAATGACTCTTCACTCAATAACAAATCTTGGATTTCCAAGTCAAAGTCATTTCTCTACATTAATTAAATGTTACCATAATTATTCCTGTCATTAGACATGTAGGTTTTATTTCCTAATTTTTATTTTTATAAACAATGCCAACCTGAACCACGTTATCAGCAAATTTTTTCCAAATTTTTACTTTTTCACTGAAATGTATTTCTGGGCCAAGAAATAGAAGGAAGGAATTTGGTAAGATTTATTTGTAATACATAAATTTTTCTCTTTTTTCCCCCCTCATTACTTTTTTATGTTTCCTGTCTCTTGTAGATTATTCAAAACCTAAATTGGATGGCACCACCACAGAGCAATGACAGATGCCCAAACACCTAGGTGTGGCCCTGAGAAATGAAGTGAGCCCTCGCCGTGGCCCAGGATGGAGTTCTCCAAACATGTCCTGCAAGGGTCCTTTTCACTAGCGAATGGTTCAGTTCTCACTGCTTCTTCGCAGCTGAACTTAGATTTCTAGATGCCCATGGCAGTGGTTAGCAACATCCCTCGAGTGGCTGGGAAATGGGAATCCTGCTCTAGGCTCCTCAGGCACACACAGAGCAGGATTAGGCTGGCTGGCGTGTTAGGAAGAACAGTCAGAACAGGGAAGGACAAGAACACAGCTCTTGATGCTGAATGTGTCTCCACTATGGTACCTGCAGTGCCCAGGGCTGAGGCAGGGAGGGGCCCAGGCAGGGAGGGGCCCAGGCTTTGCATCCATTCTCTCTAAGCCAAGTAAAGCTGCCATGTGGAGAGTCCCCCTGTAGAGAGCTTGCCTAACACTGGGCCAAGGAGCACTTTCCTGCGGCTTCACAGAAGACAGCGTCTCATGAAGGCCAGGCAGGGCCACAGACAGGAGGAGGGGAAGCCACTCATGCAGCGGACAGTAAGAAAATCAACATAGTAAGAAAGGAAAAGGGAGGTTGAGAAAGAGGCAGGGTTCCTCGCTCCAAGGCCTTGTAGTGGTTTTCACAGTGTACTAATCTAGGATCTATTTGCAAGGGATGATTTCATGGTTTGTGTGAGAATAGGGAGAATTTTTACTGGAAAAAATGTAAAAAAAAAAAAAATCATTTCCAGTTCTTAAATCCAGGCCAGTTTTATGGCTAAAGCAAATCTCCGATTAAATGTTAACACTTCAGTTAACAGAGGAAAATAACTGACCCCAAACTATCCCCTTACCCAGCATTTGGAGAAAATAAAGAATTAGGTAAAATGCTTCCTTTTTCTTATTGTCCCTCGGGGGCAGGGTTCTTGTAACAGTTGGAGACCACTTTTAATAGAAAACCCAAGTAAATCAAAAGAGAGCCCCTTGGAGAGCTTTTTTTTTTTTTCCTACAAAAGGAGACTACTAACTAAAAGCTGAGGAGTTTCCTCTCTCTCCATCTTTCTTCCCCCTTAGCTCTACTTTCTCTCCCCCATTATTCTAGTGGAAAGTGACTGTGGTAAATAAGGTTTAAATTTTGAGCACGATGGCAAGTTCTGTATCCAAGAGATGGCACCAAGATGAGTTGCTATCTCCCGATAGAACAGAATTTTAATTTTCTTAGACTGCAAAACTGATCGTATTAAGGATAGCGGGTTGGGAAGGCCAGTGAGGTGAGGGCTGGGAAGGATCCATTCACCCAGTGGTGTTATCCTCACTTACAATGTGCTTTCTACAACCTTTTTATTTTCAGGATTCTCTCTCACTTGGTCCTTTTTAGAAAATGGAAGCAAATGGATTTGCAATTCATTTCGTTTTTTTCTTGAGACAGGGTCTCGCTTTGTGGTTCAGGCTGGCGCTGAGCTCAGCCTCAAACTCACATCACAGCAATCCTCCTGCCTCTGCCTCCCGAGTGCTGGGATTACAGGCATGAGCCACCACACCTGGCACTGTGATATGTGGTACTGATTGCTGCTGGGCGTGATTCTCCACGCCCAGTATTGTATGTGGTTAACCGGGGATTGAAACCAGGTCCTTGTGCTTGCAAGACAGGCGCCGGAACCACTGAGCTAAATCCTGAAGCCTTTGTTCCTGCCAGTGGCAGAGCTTTGTTAGGCAGGGGCACTTAAGGCTGTGGTCGCTTAGCTAGCACTGCTGTTCCAGATACAGATGCTTTCCCTGTGTGAGTCCTCGGCTCTCTCCATTGCTCACCATGCTCAGCATCCATGACATCTCTTTCCTCGGCTCAGGTCATACGTGTGGAGCTGGCAGGATCCCTGGTGACTGGCAGTGACAGTGGCGGAACATGGAGGTGCAGCAGCTGACACCTTCACAGCTACAGACTCCTTAGCAGAGCTGTGGAGTGTGACATTGGTGTTTGTGTCCAAACATCAAACGCCATTATCACACTAAATAGCTACTGCTAGGCAATCCTTCCACTTCATATAACTCTTGGCATCTGTTTGGTCTGGACGAGAAGGCTCATCTTATACTAACCAATGTTCTCTATCATATGTAACTTGGAATAAAGTCTGATACTCTCGTGGTCATAATTATATGCCTGTCTGAACCTGCCTCTCACATGTTCTTGTTAAATAGATGATAATTCTGATGATAAAGAAAAAAAAATTCAAACTCAGTTTCTCCTGTTGCACATTCACAACACAAATCACTTCTGGCACCAGTTGTGTGAGGATTTCTGCTCAACAAGCAATTAACTCCCCCGCAGACTCCATCTGGGAGTCCTCTAATCTAATTCCATTCTGACTCTACCTGGAGCTGAGTGTGAAGAAGGCTCAGTCCTGAAGATAACACCCCCATCAGGTGACAGTCACAGGCCCCAGACGGTTTCCCCCGTGCTTCTGGTATACTGTCTATAACCCCAGGTTCTCGTGTGGCCTCCTCAGGTTCAACTCATTTGCTTGAGCAGCTTTCAGAACTCAAGGAAAGATTTACTTACATTTAACAGTTTATTATAAAGCTGATTATAAAGGCTATAAATGAAGAGATGCACAGAGTGAGTTTAGGGGGACGGGCGTGGAGCTTCCAGGTCTCTGTCAAGAGTGCCATCCTCGCCGGGCGTGGTGGCTCATGCCTGTAATCCCAGCACTCGGGAGGTAGAGGCAGAAGGACTGCTGTGATGTGAGTTGGAGGCTGAGCTCAGGGCCAGCCTGAACCACAAAGCGAGACCCTGTCTCAAAAAACCTAAAAAAAAAAAAAAAAAAAAGAGTGCCATCCTCCACGACCCCTTACCTGGGACTCTGAACTCTGAACTTTGTCTTTTGAGGGTTTTTATGGAGACTTCATTGCATACACATGACTAGTACAGCCGTGGTGAAATGTGATTGGATGAAAGAGGAGGATTTAATGACCAGACTGGATGGGAAAACCCAGCAAGACCTGCCTGTCCAGATTCTTAGCCTCTGTGCAGCATTCCTTTCTCAGGGCCTGGGGCGGCACCCCCTCCCGAGAGGAGGTACAAATGACAACTACCACTTGAGGTAGGTCAGAATGATAAGACAGGAACTATGGTACAAAATAAATAAGCAAAATAGATGTAAATCATAATATCACAGTACCAATGAATTTTCTTATTTTCCCGAAGTCAGGAAAAAGATTGGAGTCCTGCAGCCCACCCAGAACAAGATTAGGCACCCGGTAATCATCCAACTCATGTGTACTGGCTGAAATGAATAGTTAGGAAAGTAGAGAGCTAAATCTAGGTCAGTCTAGTTTATGCAAACCACACCCCATAGGTGCAAAGTTAAGGTAAGTGGGTCTCCCTCTTTAAAGAGAAACACTTTTAAAAGCCAACAATAAACTTGTCCTTGACTTAACTGACCTTTCAGAAATTCCAGAATATGTTCAATTTCTGCTTATTTTAACCAGTTACCAGGCTGATTCCTGAATTTGTATGCTAATTTCTTCTTCCTTACATTTCAATGAATTACCATTAGAAGATTATATACAAACCACGTCGGAGCTGCCAGAACAAATCTGAATCCTTTGAAGCCAGGCAGTTTCTGAGACAGTTGGCCCAGCTGGGTGGTCTGGTTTGGACCACAATCTCTCTCCCAGGGCATCTAAAGTAACAAGTAGATTCTGTGTGTGGGCTACAGCTTCTCTCCTGGCTTTGGCTAGATAACCTAGGATATGTTTGATCAAATTGACAGGATCCGATCTACTGTTGGAACTGAATGTATTCAATCAATCAACATTTATTTATCAAATAAATATGTGCACACTGACTCACTTGTAGCTGGCACCGTCCCTCCTGGAAATATTTTAAAATTAAATGTGTGTGGCATTGTTTCCAGAGATAGACATTCACTGGCTCACATTCTGTTTTGGGATATTCTAATGGTCCCAATTACGTTTATTATGGAATGCAGTGAGCAAAATTTTGCACACTGATTCCAAGTCCCTTCCTGGAAAGCAGCAGTGAGTGCAGCCCACACAGCTGGAACCTACTGCGAAGGTTTCAAGGACATTGCAGGAGGCCTTACTGTCCTGAGAAGAAAAGGAAGGGCATCCCTGCCTTCCCTCAGTTCCAGCTCTCATTTCTTCCCTTCAGGCTTCATCAACTGTACAAGGAGATCTAGACCTCCTGAAATAATTCATACACTGAAATTCTTTTTAGCCTGTGTTTTTTAGACAAAGTACTATTGATAAGCATTGATCAAGATAAGAATCACTCTCACGAAGACTGTTGACCCATACAACACAAGGAGAAGAGGACAGGTTACAGTCCCCTCCTACAGAAGGCAAACCATGATTCCAAATGTTTTGAAGCCTTGGCTGTGTAACTATTGCTCAATATAGTCCTCTTAAATCCAGAGTTCTGTGCTTTACCGGTATCCTTCCTCAGGCAGATTATTTTACAAAACCTCATGCTTCATGGCTGAGTCTATTTAGACACTGGGTTAATCATACCCCTGTTTGATGGATATCTTGTTTCCTCTGTGCTGTGTTGATAGATTCTGAGGAAAAACCCATAAATGAAAGAGAGATGAGTCATACAATGACCTCCCCTTGTGAACGAACACTCAGTGCAGAGAAAGCCTAATATTGCAAAACATTTTGATGGAAAAAATAAAAGAGAGGTTATACCCATGTGGTAGTTTTGGGGTGAGGAAGGAGATGGCCAAACTGTCCAGATCTGCACTAGCCATTCTAGTGACCTGGCCAGCAGAGGCAGCACTGGATCACTCAGTGTGCTCAGGTGCTGCGGCCTCTTGGCTTTACTTCTCTGCTTCCCTCATTCTAAGGGTTTGCTCAGATGGAATTAAATTGGGAGCAGAGAAAAGAGCATTCTTTATCACATCTTCTTTTTTTTTTTTAACCAGCTGTGCTCATTGTGTGGCTTAGTATGAGTGCTGTGTGGAGTCACTCTGCATCCACGATTGGATGTCTGTTCTTTCTGTAGATCCCTAAGGGACACACACAGAAGGCAAAACGTCCACATCCCCTCTTCAAAGACACCTTTGACACAATCCTGCCACTCTAAATCTCCAATGACAGCTTCCTTTCCTGCACTGGCTTTCATCTCCTCTTCAGCCCCAGGGATGATATGGCCAATCATTTCCAATAAAGTGTTCCTGGGGACATCACTGACTCCAAACGTGATTCACATGCTGAAAGGGCCAACTGGGCCACACCGTCAAAATCCCATTGGAGCCGGGGAGGTAGCAAGCCCCACCTCCGTCATGTTTTCTTATCTCGGAGATGGGTCAGTTGAGCCTCCTTTTGCTTTGTGAACCACGTCGTGAGGTCCTGTGCATCTTTCCACCTTGGTACAGTGTGTCCCATCAACCTGTAAAAGACGACTGAGGCCTTGCCCTATGTTTCTTCCGGTTCCAGGAGAGGCTTTATGAAATCCTCACATGGTTATCCTACATTAACTGCCCATTCACCCATTTTTTTCCCTGAATTGTTCTTAAACATGTAAAACCTATAAACATTTATATACTTTCTTGGGGAGATAATAGAATTTTAGAGTTGCAGATCAGTTTGTTTTGTTCTGGTGAGACTGAAAGACAGGTACTGCGGAACTGTCTGGCTGGCTCCCTCCCTCCTGACATCATCAGCCCTTCACCGAACAGACCAGGCTTGTGTGTTTACTGTGAGCCTGATCTTGTACTGGACTCTGGGGATGTAAAAAAAAAAAATGAGGCTGTGTCCTTTCCCCAACTGGTCTCAGTCTAGGAGTTGGATAGATGCCTGAACACGTCCACATCTCTCTGTGTGAGATGTTGGCACAGAGACAGAAGCAGGGAGCTGAGAGCCTTGAATTATGTCCTTCATTTCTTTCCAGATTAAAAAAAAATCCGAGTCCTTGATATTATGATTTTTTTTTTTTTGCTACTACAGGGAATATATTTCTTCTGTTTATTTTGGTGATTTAATAGCCAACAGGTCGTGGAGGAAAGGCATTTCTTTGTCTTGAGTGGCAATATGGTACTGTGAAATATGCTGTATTTACTGTGCTGCTTGCCAGCCTAATGAGCAGCCTGGATCAGCCGGGGTGAGAGGATGGATCTGAATGCTATTCAGTGATGCATGTGAAGAATTTTAATTTCCCAGAGGAGCCGGGGAGGAGCTGAGCTGGTCGTTCACAATGCAGATTGGGATAATAACAAATGCACACCATCAAGCCACAAGGCCTGCTCCTCCGAGTCACAAAAAACCCGCTCCCTCAGCACAGGCCCAAGGAAGCTGCTGGATGCCAACTTTCTTCTCTTTTATATCCAAATTTCTCCCCAAGCTTTCTAAAGGAATAGGAAAGTTTCCAAAGCACGCACAAGCCTACAGAAATGTAGCTGGCCCCTAGGCATTCTCAAAGGCCTGGGCAGCTTAAATTAAGAAGCAAGATCACCATCTGCACTCTGGAAAAAAATCATGCAACACACGTTCCCTCTGTAGTGGGAATATTTAAACACAGTGCATAGGGTGTGAAAATGAGTAAACAGACTTGCATTGAATCACTCAATCCTTCATTCAAGCAACATCAACTCTGTGCTCCTACTAGGGGCAGGTACTCGAGTCACCAGTCGCTGAGGATTCAAAGGTGAGATGATCTCCCAGATGGGAGCTATTTCAAGGGCTCAGACAGTGAGTAGGGACTGCATGGAACTGTAGGATCTTGAAGTAGGTCCGTACACCACAAGGCCTAGTGGAAGGAAATGTCACTGCAGTAGAAAAAGGTTGAATGAATAAGAGACCGGACTCTTGTGCTTCTTGTGCTCCTGGCCTGGTAGTGAAAGAGAACATCATAACCTTGCCAAGCGAAGCACAGACCTTTTCACCTCAATGGACAGAGTTAGTTTCAAGTTTCCAAAGCATTCTCCAGCAATTCCTCCCTCCCTCAAACAACTGAACTGTGAACCTGAAATTTATCTGGTGAGGATTTTCCCCTTTCAAAATGCAGCCAAACGCCCATAGGGCGAAAAAATACCTTTCAAATAAAAGAAGCACGCACTTTGTTTTATTTAGCAAATTACTAGGGGCAGGTGTGTGTGTGTGTGTTTGTGTCTGTGTGTCTGTGTGTGTGTCTGTGTGTGTTCACAGACATTTATGAGAAGAATTACAATCTCTCAAGGGAGAATCCCCAAGCAGAAATACCCTTAAAGTCTCATTCAGTTGGGACTCTTTTTCTTCTTTGGAACCAGGAAAAGCCAGTGCTCTAATCGCCAACTTGAGCTGGTATTTCCCAGCAGTTTGAACCTGGGGCTACACTTTCCTTAGGATACTGCCCCCTATCTGTAAGCAATGCTTCTGCACATCACAATGGCCTTGAATGAAAAGGATTTCTGATATGCAGTCATCATATTCTGAAGTGATTGTATTAGTGTGCTCCAGACAGGAGAATACACCTTTAATTTTGGTAAGGTAGATTTTCAAAGGCTTGAGGGAGGGAGGGATGGGAGGAGTGGAGACTCAGGGTTCCTGATGGGTGCTGAGGGCATCAGAAGGCTCTGTCCTAAAAGCAGCTTTTAGAAAGAAACAAGGTACCCTTTCCTCAGCTTTGGAAGGATCTTCCTGTCCAGGAAGACAGTCAGTCTAAGCAGCTGTAAGCAATGGCAGTCTCCAGCTTTCTTTTTCTTAGGTAGGGACAGAAACACCAGTCCTTCACCCCTCATCTTGCCTGGGGGAACACTAGAACCAGCACAGTGCACCTGGGCCTGCACTTCTAGTGATTTTGCGGCCATTTTCACCCTGGAAAAACCTTAGGCTCAGCTAGGCCAACTATGTAGCATCCTCTAACTTTCTTCTCTTTTATATCCAAATTTCTTCAAATTGAAGGAATCAACTGAAGGAATCAATCAACCAATTACTCTGCCTCAGAGGAGAGAACTTGAAGTCTCCCCAGAGCTGTTGTTGGTAACAACATCTTGAGGCCTCTAAAGGGAAAAGGGGCAGACAGTCAGGTTTTGTTACCAACCAACTGATCCTCTGGGCTAATGCTTTTGTGTGGCAGTGCCATCCTGTGCAGTCCAGGCAGCATCTGGGGCCTCTGCGGACTAAGTCGTGACAACCCAAACCATTTCCAGATGTTGACAACTGCCCCTTGTAGTCCGCCAATCAGGGAGGCAAACCAAGGGATTGGCGGGTGGGGGGGGGGGGGCCGCGCGCCTGGGCTGGGAGGATAAAGCACTGAATCAGTGCAGAGACTCAGGGAGGTTTCTGCAAACACTTCCGTTTTATTAAGGAACAGCAGGGATTTATATAGGTTAGTAGGCTGGGTGGTGACAGAGGCGGGGTTTCACAACAATTGTTGCTTGATTGGTTAGTTTAGAATCTCTCCATATAAAGTGACTTCTAGGCAGAGGGTAGGGAGTCATCCGACTGAGGGCCTTAGGAGGACATCTGTTTGGAATCTAGTTTCTACGAACTGTAGTGGGCATGCCCAGCTCAGCAGGCCTCAGAACTTCCTCATGAGATACAAGTATGGTGTTCTTGACCCAACCGGACTTGTATTTCTCCATCATCCCTGGGTGTCCAAATCATTCCACTTGAGAATCACTGCTCTAAGGAGCTAGTTGCCCAGGAACTTCATAAGGAGAGGGAGAAGTGACAGGAAGTTATGAGAGTTTGCAAGACAAATCTGGCTGAGTTTAGTGACAACCCCCTTGAGACAACCCCCTTTGCTATAAACAAAGGATGTATGTTTGGAGATTTAAGAAGAGAGGCAAGAGCAAGTTATATGAAGCTTCTTTAAGTTGGGGAATCTGAGAAGGGCAGACCTAAACTGGGGAAGAAGGATCTGGAGGAGGAGGCTCCAATTTGGAAGGGAAGTCTTTAGGTCCCAAGTCTTTCGGTCCCTAACAGAGAAGGGAAACATGAGGCTGTATGTCTCCTGTAGCTTCAGCTGGACCAGCTCAGGTTCATCCTACCCTAGAGCAGACGCCCAATAGCCTGCAGCTGTCCTTTCCTTTCACAGGGAAATTCCTACAGTGCCCACCATGTGCTGGGTACTGGAGTCCGGGCCTAGTCCAGTCTTTAGGAGACAAAGAATACAATTGGGTAATTGTATCCAAGTGCAAGGAGGTGGGCACACCAGGGGCTCTGAGGACATAGACTGGGGGCTTTAAAGGAAGTCTGCTTGGAAGAGGTGACAGCGAAGTGGAGACTTGGAAGCAAAAAGGGACTATTCAGATGAAAGATGAGGGAAGAGTACAGGCACGAGCTTTGAGGATGGCTCTTGGTAGCAAACTCAGGCAAAGCAATGGGCTGGAGCAGTTGGGCACAATCTACCAGCTGAGCAGGCTTTTTAACCATGGGTACAGAACAGAGGCTGTGCCCTGTACCTGGCACCAATCTTTGGAGAGGCAGACATGCCAAACTTGGGCCTTGATATCAATCTCTAGTATGAGATCAAGTGGGGCCACCTGAACAAACTTTCAAAGGAGACATAAATGTGTGACAGCGGTGAACTTGGGGCCACAGCCCTCCTGTTCTTGCTAGGGTCCGTTCTCCTTGCAGAACATGTCTTCTCTTTTTCCTTCAAAGCATCCTTTTCTTCTTGAGCATTTCTTCTGCTTTTTCATTTCTTATTTTTGTCATAAAATAAATAGTAATCTTTCACACCCACCAATCGTCCTGATGACTTCACTCATCAGGATAAACAAGGAAACCTGGAAAACACTGTGGTCCTTACCACATCCAATACCACCACTGCCTGAAGTTCCCTTCGAAGGAAACCTACCTTGTGTTCTGCTTTCAGTAGTGAGGAGACTGAGGCAAAAGAGCCCTGGGAGCCATAAGAAGGCAAGGAGGGCAGGAAAATGTTGGTAACAAAAGAAAGCTCACCTTATGGGCAACAGCCCTGGCCTCCACCAGCAGCACCAGGGAGCTTGTGAGGAATGTAGATGTGGTGCACCCCAGATCCATTCATCGGAAACTTGGGGTGGGGTGGTTTTAGCAGGAGCTTGTCTTCTAATTGCCCTTGGGTTCAGATGCAGGCTCAGGCTTACAAGTACCAAGTCACAAACCTGGTCTGTTGTGGTCATGATTAGCATTTAATGCTGGGGGCTGAAGGAATCAATCAATCAATTACTCTGCCTCAGAGGAGAGAACTTGAAGTCTCGCCAGAGCTGGCTGCACCACTGAGAGCAACTAGAAATCCCAATGTCATGCTGTGCCCTGGACCAGTCGTCTGAGACTTCTTGAGGCCCAGGCACAGAAAAGTGAAAGCACAAAAGGGGGCACTGAGGCACAGTCAAGACCAAGCACCCTGAAACAATGAGAAGTATTAGCAAGACATTCACTAGCTTGGGGAATTTTACTTTAAAACAGAAACTACTTACATAAACATGTGTATCAAATGACAAAATAGAGACCTAGACAAAATGAAAATTCATTTCTTTCTCCTATAATAAAAACTCACAGGCAGGGACCCCAGAACAGGGTGGGGCTCCTCAATAGCCTTAGCAATTTGAGCTTCTGCTGGAGGTGTGCTCTACCTAATCATCACGGCCATGATATGATGATTAGAGATATTTTCCACAAGGAAAACTTACAGGAACAACAACGACAAGAGGTTAAACAAGAAAGGGAGCTCGTGCCTGGCTCAATCCTTTTTAAAGAATGCTCCTGGAAGCCCGATTCAGAAACTTTTATTTAGATCTCACTGGCCAGAACTGTGACACATGACTATTTTCCACTGCAAGGGAGTCTGGGAGATGAAGCACTTGAACTAAGCATCTTGCCATTGCATTTGAGAGTTTTGTTGTAAAAGGAGAAGGGGTTAAATGGATATTGGGTAGAAAGAATGAATACTGGGTAAGCAGCTGCGCGACCATTTCTACATTAGAGTTCTTGAGAGGAAAGGAACTACTTGGTGAAGGTGAAAGCCAGGCTTGGCTGGGCTGGAGTTCAGCTGTGTTCACTTATCATGACTCCACCCTCAGCCAAAATCCTCCTACTTCACTACATGCCTCAGTCAATCTGAGACTGACCAGACCTGTATGTTTACACCCTCTACTGTTTACTATATAAATGACTGCATCCTGCATTAAAAGCGGAAGTGTTCTCTGAAATGCTCTCCAGAGTCTGCATGGTGACTCTGCACACTCACCCTACTGATCCGAGTTTCTGTTACCCCCCAAAGCACAACAACAATAGAACTACTAGGAAGAGAAAGAGATAGATAGGTAAGGTAGGTGGATGATGGACAGACAGGTGATAGAGGGACAGATTGTAAGGCATTGGATCACATAATTATGGAGGCTGAATTCTGCGGTCTGCTGACTGCATGCTGGAGACCCAGGAAAGCAGGTGGTGTAATTCGAAGACCTTTCAGTCCAAAAGCAGAAGGTATAGAGTCAAACAAGAGTCTTTAGACCAGAGAAACTGGAGCACTAGAGGTCAGACATCAGTGTCCTAGCTCTAGCAGTCAGACAGAGTATATTCAACTTCCCTCCCCTCCTTGTTCTACTCTGGCCCTCATGGGATTGCATGAGGCCTGCTCCCACCCACAGGGGCCATCTGCTTTTCTGGCATTAAATGCTAGTCTAGCACTCAAATGTTTGTCCATTCCAAAAACACCTCACAGACACACTCCCAGCTAATATTTAACTAAATACATGGGCATCCTATAGCCAGGTTAACATAGAAAACCAACCATCACAGTCTCTCAAAAACAACTTCTTTTGAACATTGAAGGATAGATGATTTGGGAAGGTTTGTGCTACAAAACAATTTAGACTCAACATGGAGAGGAATTTTCCCAGAACGCAGTAGGGTTACAGCTTTTTCAGAATCAAGGGATGTGACTGATCACAAAATTCCCTCTTTCTACCCAGAAAAGAAGGGGTAGCCTGGGATGGGTATAGCATGGAGCACCAGGGAAAATGTCATACCTTACAACTGTTGGTGTAGGGATGTTAGGGGATGGTGGAGGCTGGAGAGTTTGTTACAGTTTTAGGAGTTACATTAGTCATTTATCTGGTTGCTATGCAGTGACATTTCCATGAATGCTGCCTGCTCAGTTCCATGGAGCATCTGGGAGATGTCCAAGTCTCCTTCCTTGCCAAAGACTCACTGAGCCCCTCTCCCAAGGTCATGTCACCTTATCTTCCCCATTCAATGGTCTGTGACAATAATCTCCTTTGTCAGAGTCCAGGATGAACCTCTGGAACTGCTCTTGGGATGAGAGAGATAAAGATAAGGCCCTAGACAGATGGCTGCCCACCATACCTAGACCCCAACATAGACTAAGAACAGGAAGTTCTTCCTATCTTCCCCACCCTGTAGGATCTTCAACTACAAGGATTATTGGTGGACATCTGTCTTGCCATATGGGATCTTCAACTATAAGGATTATTGAACTAGTACTATTGAAGTACATCTGCCTGATGTATGCTAGGATATGGGGTATAAAGGCTTGGCACCAAATACAGATGCAGTGAGCTTGAGACCTTCTGCCTTCTGCTGCTGCTTGAAGAAGCAAGAGTCGAGCCCAGGTTCAGCCTTTTTCTTAAAATTCCAATTTTTTGTTTGTTGGTTGTTATTCCTTTTGCTGTAGGACTCACAGGGGACTGGAGCTTGCCACAAGGGTTCTTGCTGTATCCTCTTCCCCTCTCTCCTATAATGTGGTTTATAAACAACAGAAATTTGTTTCTCAATATATGCACACAGAGGGAGAGGGTGGATATAATTATTCAGGCCATGCATTGGGTCTCTCTGACTCTTTACGCCTTGCTTTTGATCACCTCTAGGCACAGTATGGACCTGTCATCTTCTGTTTGCTGGTCTAGATATGCTCCACATGGTGAGATGCTCTGCTCTCTGTCCTTTCAGCTACCTCCTAAACCTGGGCAAAAATGATATTCTCCAGTTTCTAGACGTTCAGCTCATGCCTGTTACTAAGCCTCCAGCACCTCATAGAGCCTGTGAAAACAAGCCCAGTTCCCTCCCAGTTGAGGAAGAGCCTGGTTTGAGCATGCTTTCATCACCTTTTCACCTTACTAGAAGAGCACTCTCTTTTGGCAGGTAAATTTGCTTGTTGTCACCCAAATATCCTCTTCCTTCTGCTGAATCCTGGCTCTTGAGTCTCCTCGGGTAGACTACATCCCATTTTTCTCTCTGCTAGCATCACCTCCTTTGATGCCCTGCTCAAAATTCATCCCTTTCAGGAAGATAGGAGATGAAAGAGGAGCAGGATGCTGTAAGATCTACTGATCAAAGCTGCATTTATCTAAAAACAGTGTGAGGACGATGTACATGGGCTGGTCAGCAATTCCTGGAACATTTTTCGGCAGTGAGAGCTTCTTGATGCTTCAAAGCAAGTTTTTGAGAGACACACAGCAAAACTGTGAAAATTTCAATTGCCTAAAGACTAGGGGGCTCTGTAACATAGGGCCAAGGACAGAGTCAGTGTGGAATGACTTTTAAAAACTACACCTGGGAAGGAATTATTGCATAAATGCATCATGTGATAAGATCTCTTTCTATTTTCTTTCTTAAATATCAACAGCAATTTAAAAATACAGTTATCTTACAGTTGAAACATTTTAGGTGATTGTTTATTGTACTATATTCCCTCAATGAGTAGTAGATAATTTATTATACTCACTCCTCTGTTATGAATGAGATACACATATTTATACCTATTGTGCTCCCGTAATCCAATCACCTTCTAAAACCTCATTTCTGGACAATTGAGGACATTCTTGATCTAAACTCTCACAAGTAGATAATTATTAGAAATTCTAATAATAAAAGAAGCATCTCACAACTTTAATTTCAACAGAATCAGTTGTGGTACAGTGGTGCAATTTTATGAGTAATCAGAGTTCTGAGGACAATGTTTTCCACTAAGATACTGAGGACACAGTGTAAAAGGACCAGGACAGGGAAAACATAGCAAGGACCTTGTCCTGGAGCCTGGGATTGGTAACTCTGGTGCTACAGGTGACAATGCTTGCCTTTCCAGCTTTTAGGGAGGGGAGATATTTCTCTAAACTTCTGGGAAAAAAAACACTGGAGATTTAAATGACGGTCTTGAAGAACAGGAATGGTTGGAAGTGAGGTGGCCTCCAAGAGCAGTGGGAAACCTTCCTGTGTGCTGGGCCCTCACCATACAGGCAGGAAGGAAGTACACCAAGGGGGCACAGGCACCATCTTTACTTCTCGGTTGGGTATCCATCCGCAACAAGCTATACGACAGTGCATGGAGGAGTGAAAGACGAGAAACATGTTGCAGGCTGAATTGTCTCCCTCAAAACATGTACATTGAATTCCTAATTCCCTCCAGTCAGAACATGATCTTATTTGGAAAGAGGACTTTTATCCAGTTAAAATGAAGACCTACCTCTAGTTAAAGCGGAGACCTAACTCAGTATGACTGATCTTCCTATCTGAAGGGGGGTTTTGAACACAGACACACACAGGAAGGACATCCTACGGTGCTAGAGTGGGGCCGCCACCCGTCAAAAAACTCCTAGAAACCAGGAGAGAGATCTACAACAGAGCCCTTCACTCCCTCCCTTTAGGAGCGAGTCGCCATGCCTACACCTTGACTTAGGACTTCTGCCCCCAGAACTGTGAGACAATACATTTCTGGCACTGAAGTCCCAACAGCAGTGGTAATTCATTATGGCAGCATTTTGGTAAAAATACAAGAACTGAAGTGAGGCCACTAGATAACTTATCACTGGAATACAGTGAGCCACTGCCTTATCTGTCCTTATAGATGTAGAGAGAGGAAATGATGGGAAGGAGACCCGGAGGTGGGATAGTGGAGTAGAATGGCAGACTGGCCTTCTTGATAATGTGAGATTACAATAAAATGTGATTATTAAAGACAGTCTCTGAGATGCTATCTATCTGAGATCATTTGAGTCTCTCATGAAAAACAGAACTTAGAATCTCAATCAATGAATACAACTGGTTCTTGTAAATATTTGCTTGTAGCATCATAAAACTGAAGGCCAGGCCCATACGATTATACAGATGCAAGTTTCCATCTTGCATTTTAGCTTTTTTTGTTGTTGTTGTTTTTGGTTTTTTGAGACAGGGATTCACTACGTAGTTCAGGCTGGCCTTGAGCTCAGCCCAGCCTCAAACTCACATCACAGCAGTCCTCCTGCCTTTGCCTCCCGAGTGCTGGGATTACAGGCGTGAGCCACCACGCCCGGCACTGTGGTATGTGGTACTGGTTGCTGCTGGGTGTGAGTCTCCACACCCATTATTGTATGTGGTTACCGGGGATGGAACCCGAGTCCTAGCGCTTGCAAGACAGACGCCGGAACCACTGAGCTAAATCCCTGGCCCTTGCACTTTAGCTTTTATAAGAAGCAGACTCAAACAGTATGAAGGTGCTTTTTTCAGTAAAGAACATAGTAAGCCCACGCGGCCTCAGCAGAACCATATGGGGGGTACATGCTGCTCTGTGCCCTTTGGTGTGTAGATCTCACAGAGCAGAGTGTATATACGAGGAGACAAGCTGGAACCAGGTGGCCGGCGAGGTCCTTTTTCAGATCCAGCTGAACACAGGCCCAACACCCACACAAAACAGGATATATATTTAGAAAAGAGAACAGTTTGTAGTTAGAATTTAACTGTTACTTTTTGGGCATTCTTTTAAATATGATTCTATTAGAACCCTTTGCTGTAATGAGGCTAAACAGAAATACAGCTGGGAGGCACTGGCACAATAAGATAACATGAAATATTAATGCAAGCTGGCCATTTCCACATCCAGAGCTAGACCTCTCCGGAACATGGGGCCCACTGGCAAAAAGTCTTCATTTCTCTGCCATTCTCATTAGCAACAAACCTGCCATGGTGAAAACAGGCCTGTTTTCATGGAGCTTTCATTTGTTTTTGTGATCTGCCCATCAAGGAGCTCCACTGTGAAGGCCTTTTGGGAAACAGAGACCAATGCGATCATACTGCAAGCATGAGGAGGGTGCAACCCCCCAGCTAGACCCACTGAGCACTCACTGTATGAACAGTCCTCCCAACACTGCCCACATATGAAGACCAGCGGGAGAACCATCAGAATGGATGTGTTAAAACTGAGCTAAAATGAGGATGGACAGTCCTGGGATTCACAACAATAGCTCTGCTGTAGGAAAGCCTGCTCCATACTCACCATGCTGTCTGACTATGCAAGAAAAACAGCATTTTGTCTGAGAACAGAAGGGATGGCTGGACAGATGGCCACCCACAGCCATAACAAGGCCAAGGCCATGCAATAAATCCCACTCCAGGCATCCCTTCCATCTCTGGACCTCCAAAAGTTTGTAAACAAGTGAGATCTCATGAATAAGAGCAACATGGGCATTTGGGGGGAAAAAATCTAGGTATTGGGTCAGGGATTCCAACTCAGTGATTCTGGCATCTGCCTTGCAAGCATTAGGTCCCTAGTTTAATCCCTGCTAACCACATACCACAGTGCTGAGCATGGTGACTCATGCCCATCAGCAATCAGCACCACATACCACAATGCCAGACGTGGTGGCTCATACCTGTTTTCCCAGCACTCAAGAGGCAGAGGCAGGAGGATTGCTGTGAGTTTGAGGCTTGTTTGGGCTACACAGTGAGCTCAGGGTCAGCCTGAACTACAAAAGTAGAACCTTATCTAAAAAAATCAAAAAAATTTAGGCATCCATGGGAGAAGGCAAGGTAGCTCCACCCAGGAGAGCCTCAACACAGATGGACCACAAAGCACAGGGCCCTTTCCCTGCAATTGTCTTTCTATGTCACAATTCAAAGACATCTAGAGGGAAAGAGAGCTCCAGGATGATGCTGACTTTTCATTTTATACCTTTCTAGATTTTTTAAACACTTGTGTTGCTATTATTTTTATAAGTACAAATTATTACCAAAGAAAGTATCCTGCTCTTGTTTTACGCACACTAACATACAGATAGGTGACTGAGAGATGAAAAGAGTTAGATGACAGAGAGATAGGTGGATAGATAGATGACAGATGATAGATGGATGTTAGTTGATAGACCCCATCAAATTGTGGGGTTTTTGCTGTGCCTTTTTGCTGTTGTGGAAGTTTGTAGAACTACAATGATAAATACATCGGTAGGATCTCAACAGACAAAGCAAACTATTGGTTACATTTTTAATAAATGAATAGTTTATAATCTGTAAGGCAGGGAATCACTTCAAAAGATAGCCTGGAAATGGCAAATTTTCTGAAAAAGAAGAAATATGACTGACTAGTATTTTCTCCTTCAAATCCTTTTTCAAAACAAAAATCTCATCTATGTTCCCCCTTTTAAAGCCCAAGTGGTACCACACCTACCTTGGAAACACAAGGGTCTGAGCTTGATACTTGGTACAGAGGAAAAAAAAATCAGGGGCCGGGGAGTTAGCTCAGTGGTTCCGGTGCCTGTCTTGCAAGCGCAAGGACCCCGGTAACCACATACCGTACTGGGTGTGGAGACTCACGCCCAGCAGCAACCAGTACCACATACCACAGTGCCTGGTGTGGTAGCTCACGCCTGTAATCCCAGCACTCGGGAGGCAGAGGCAGGAGGATTGCTGTGATGTGAGTTTGAGGCTGAGCTCAGGGCCAGCCTGAACCACAAAGCGAGACCCTGTCTCAAAAAACCTAAAAAAAAAAAAAA